>JAQIVE010001615.1:0-23823 GCA_034698285.1 Sminthurinus bimaculatus | reverse complement strand
ATACATAACAGTCGGATTTCCCTTTCAATTCAATATGAATCTACGGATATACTCACACGCAACTACGTACATATCCCGGTTGAACATCTATACATATAAGTATAAATGCAGGGAAAGCAAGGCAGCTACGTAATTAACCTCTGCAGAAAAATTATGATACCCGCGTCCTTTTCTTCCTTTCTTTTTACTCTTTTCTCTTCTCTTGCCCATTATACTACGTCTTTAGTTCCTTCTTAGTTCCTCAACTACCCGGCTTTACCTTTTACCAAAAGCAAGGAAAGTCTCGAAGAAGAAGAGGGGTCTAAACGACGAAGCTAAACTTGAGCCTAAATTTTAAGACTACCTTAGATTAAGATGGTTGGAAATTTTTTAGATTCGAGTACTATTGCATAGGAAAAGTAGAATAAGAAGAAAAAAGTAATAAATATATTTCTCTTTGGTTGTGACTCCTCGTATTCACTGTAATATTATGGCAATTAGAATTTTTGTATGTGCTCTTTCCATGTTTAGCTCAAATAGACTTTTTTTTCTTCAAGAAAAAAAGAAGAAGAGAGCAACATCATGATTATGATTATACTTTTGGCTAGTTGGGACTCGAGTTTGTTTGAAAACAACTAAAAGAAGAATAACAAGAAGCACAGCATAATATTAGCAAATACCAAAATAAGAACTTTATAAGATAGGAATAAAAATGGCATTGTTATTGTTCGAATTCGGAGAGAGAATGAAAAACGAGTAACATCTGTGTGAAGGGAAAAACAAATGTACAAATGCACAAATGCTTTTCCACTCTCTGTAATATGTTTGTATGTACGTATATTCTTAGTACTATTCTGTGTTTTGGATTATTTATTAAAAGGATTTTGTTTAACATGGAGAGAACCTTAGAGAATTCGAACCAGTAAGTTGATTACACGGAAAGAATGGACTACTACTACCCGTATATGGCGTATGTATTTAGTGTTTATGTCGTCCGAATTCCGAGTCCGAATCTAAATCCGAATTCATAAGAGCCAGCAAAAGGTCTAGCTGTATTAGCATCCGCGTGTATCTAATAACATAGTTTCTGGTTTATTTATTAATAATAATAATGTAGGAGGTAAGGCCCTTTCGTGACTTCAACTCGTACGATGATTTACTCTCCATTACTTTAGTTTACTCATTCTCTCTATTTTGTTCTCCCTTTTATAGAATTTTTTGTTCTTTTTTTGCATATTACATATTACTAATAGTCAGCCTGTTCTTTGTTGGTGTTTTACTGTAGATGTATTAGCAGTATTAAAAGTTGTTGTTTTGTTATTGTGTTTGGAGACTTTGAGAAAAAGAAACATAATCCTTGGTGTCTATATTCTTATGAGTAGCGATTTAGGCGTGTCTATTATGCACGCAGTATTACTTATTTTCCATTGGTTCTTTTTCATGCAGTGAGTTTACTGTTAGAGGAAGGCTCCAAACTTACTAAACCTTTCCAGCAGCACGAAGGTGAATGTCTCTATGCATAGTATGCATATTGCAAGTATTATGTATTCTATATGCAGATAAAGTTTGAATACTTAGTTTTGCTTGTGCTGGAAAAGTGATGCTTACTACTGCATTTGCTGGAGATTACGGAAAAGATATAGATCGATAAGGTTAGCTTTATTTTAGAAACTAAACAAAACTCTTTTGTGGAGGAAGTTCATGGGAATTACATATAGTAATGGGTTTGAAGTCAGTCAGTTCCTCAAGTTTAATGAAACAATAGTAAAAAAATCAGAAAAGAAACTCACCCTTTTTTCAGATTGAAGTAGATTGATATCTGTTCAATAATGTGCACAACATCACTCATCCATTTCAGTGTACTGTTATAAAAAGTCAAGCTAAATATTTTATATTAATAAGTTGTTTTAAGGTTTTTCTATTGAGTTTATATGATTCCTTTATCGTCAAAAAAAGGCATCTGAATTACTTTTACCAATCCAAAGCCGTTTTTGAAATAAAAAACGCTTGTAAAAAATATTTCTAACTTTCATTAGGACTAAATTCTGCCCACTGTTTTATTGCGATGGAAATCCCTAAACGTCGACGTTTTTTATATCCTTCTCAAGTCCTGGTCGACGACAGCTTTAAAAGAGATT
Source organism: Sminthurinus bimaculatus (assembly GCA_034698285.1). Taxonomy (NCBI): domain Eukaryota; kingdom Metazoa; phylum Arthropoda; class Collembola; order Symphypleona; family Katiannidae; genus Sminthurinus; species Sminthurinus bimaculatus. The sequence goes on along the minus strand of JAQIVE010001615.1, from coordinate 21,706 downwards.
TTCGGTTGCATATGACGACCACTTGTGCTTAGATTTCCAGGATAACCATTTCTTTCCTGCACCTTCACTTCGATGCAGATATTATGTGGAAAATATAGATTATAGATCTGTCGCCTATATATATATAGCTGACATGTTTACGTAGGTAGGTATAAGCTAAATTTTTTTTCGAAACTTGTGGAGTGAGGAGGAGGGCAAATACCCGGGTGAATTAAAGTTAAGGCATGCAGAAGGGCTGCTGCGTGGATGGATGAAGAAGGAAGAGAAAGATAACAGTTTTACGTGATCTTTGGTCTTAATGGCGGACTTGCATTACATACATTACAACAGACTTTCGTTGCACATACATACACAAATGCATTGAATGGCACTGCACTTTACTGGAAGGGCACGACAGAACCACAAACAGAGGGGCAGAGAGGTAGAGAGAAAGAAAGGAGAACTATTCGTCCAAGACGAAGGCAGCATAGAGTGAGGCGGCATGCAGGGGTGCTTCCCACCTAACCCAAACTTTTTTTGTACATATGGTCATCATAATGTAATGTTACCAAAAACTTGAACCGTTCCTTCCTTTTTATACCATTTATGGGCGGCTCGTTTCCGCCTGTTCAATCCCTCATTGCTTGTTTTTATTTAAATTATGTGATTTCTATTGCTCAATTAAAACATTAAATCAATTCTATGATTTCTTTACTCCTTGAAATGAGTATATTGCAGAGCTTCTTTTTGTCTTGATTAATAAATTAACACATAATTATCTGTCTGTAGACTTTCAGCATCCAAAAGGAATAAAACGTTTTAAAAATTACAGTCCATAGAATTACTGAGTTTGCAATATCGATCCAAGATTTTTATTTCAAAAAACATTGGACGCACTAGTATGGAATAAATATGACATGTATAAAAATGCGGCGTTATAGAATTTTGAGCTGAATGTTATTTATCAACATTACAGTAGAATAAACAATGTATATATACATAATAGCCTTCAAGTCCTTTCAAGAATAATTAAATAAATGAAATAGATTAGTTAGGTCAGTACACCACGTTAAACCAATAATTATGAAATATGTAAAAAGATTTTTATTGCCTCTCTGTTTCTATACACATATTATACAGATAAATGATAACAAATAATTGTTAGTGTTTTCAGTGAAAATTTCTTAGATCATACAGTAATATACTGAATGAAATTGGTTCAATGTAGAGTCTCAAAGGCGTGTGTATGGAAGGTAATATACTCAGAGCTCACTTGCGGAATCTTACTATGACTCAGTTCAGACATACATACATGGGTTTATCCAGAGGAGAGGAAAGTGATATACATGGAGAATTCAGTTAGTTTAGTTTAGTTTAGCGTACGTAATAAAGTATCTATGCATATACTGTCTCATTTTTCTTTTCTGGGTAACTTAAGAGTTGAAAGTTTACTTCACGTAGCTGAAGGCAAAGTTTGATAAGTTAGTGTCATTCAGTTGACTCTCGGCTGGTCGATTACTATATTGTGAACATACATTTTAGCCCAACTTCTCTTTTTCCTGTGTGTGTTTGTTGAGTGTGGACGCTATCGTTGTCCATCCGCCTTTTTCTGATCAAAACGAAAGATACTTTTCTCCTTTGTGCTTATAAAGTCTAGACGTACGTATGTTACATATGCATTTCTGCATTATGAAACCACAAAAAGTCAAAGGAAAATAGAAATACATTAGAATGTATTTGTACATATACAAAGAAAGGCTACTATTGCCGACTTTTTCTCCTCCTCCTCTATTCTGTCGCAGCTCAAGCCTTTAGAAAAATAGATATTTGAAAGACATATGTAGGCACAGAGAACTTTTATCGTGGCTAAAGAAATGCGACAAGTCGCAACTGAATACGGAAGCTAAGACGAAGTAGACAAGGAAAAAGAGAGAGTGGTGAAAAGGAGGAAAAAATTTCCCTTTGCCTTTGCAAAAAACACACTCTCTTTCTCCCTCTCTCTCTGTTTGTGTGTCTTTCTTTTCTTTCGCTTTCTACTTCTCTCTACTAAAGAAAAAAGTTTCCACTGTGGAAGTCAACATATTATATAGGAAGAGAAAAAAAGGAAGGAGGAGGAAGAGGTCTCCTGGTTTTCTTTTTGCCGTTTCTGTCTGAGTGTAGTGACTGTGTGTAGTCATTCGGTTCGGGGTTTCCTTGTTCGTATAAAATATAACTCGAGAAAATATACTCGTTCCAGCAGAAGTAAAAGGAAAGACGAAGGCGAAGCAGAAGGGGTAGTAGCATCAGCAGGATTCAGGATGTGTAGCTCCAAGGAAGATAGACTAGGGACTAGAGTAAAGAAGTCCAAGAAGAAGTCTTGGGCATTTGTTATATTACGGAGGTGGAATTTATATCGTATTCCAGCGTTAAGTCTAACAGTGGAAAACATGCATATTAAAGGCCTTTTGTACATACCATACGTGCTGTTATTGGCACGACGTTTAGTTATAGTTTGCAACGTGTACTCCAGATCAAAAAGTAACTTTATTAGTGTGGCCTGCAGATTTTTCTTAAATTTCATCATCATAAGGATGGGGTGGAGTGGCTAAATCTCGAGGTCACGTGTCACGGGTCACCATGCTAAATAAGCCAGTTTAGAATCTCTCTCTCTTTCTCTCTCTTTGTTATTAATTATTTAAATTAAAGAAATAGAGTGTCAAGGAATACAAGTTGAGCAGACCTCAATTTTTTAAATTTAGTTATACATTTTTTTTTGCTCCAAAATTTCTAATATTAGGGCTAATATTGGCATACATGATTGTATTTTGTGGTATTATCTTAAAGACATTAAAATTTGAAGGTATCGACGCGCCATAATGTCGGTCATGTTATGTGAAAAAATTGCTATGAGCCCTAAAAGACGCACACATTGCAAGCTATTACTGAAGGATGTGCAATAGCCTTATATATACGGCTTCTCCTGCTGCTTCTGTGCTGGGCCATTCTTCTATGTCGTTCTATTGATACTGGTTCTATTGTTATAGTTTTTGGATATTCCTTTTGCAGTTTTCAGGGAACACACGACGACAATGCGTACATATGCATAGGTATGCACAGACAGACAAAGTTACACAGACACACATACATTCATGTGTATGTGTGATGCATGCACACTTGCTCAGCGTACATGCACATACATACATCCGCCAGCCAGCCAAGCAACCAACCAACCTTCCAGCGTGGAAGTTTTGGAGATGGTCCACCGACCGACCGATCAATGTTTCTAGCTGCCTACAGACTCCCATGCGCATGGCTTGGGCAAAATTTTTGACTGATTTATTCCATGAACTTTATATCAAGCTTCTATGCATTGCATTGGAAAAGGATTTATACTTACTTTAAATTTTCTCTCTTTTCTCCTCGTAAATTCTTTTCCAGGGAAATGCATGCATTTATATCTGGATATATTTTCTCACTGTATACACTCGTGTATACTTCCTACTTCTGTACTTATACTTTGGGAACTGTCAGACGGTATATATTCATAGGGTTTGTATGATGAGATCGTATTAGAATTTAAAAGCATTCATATTTTTTCCCTTGCTTTCCAGACTTCTCCAAATTCCTCGGGTATTATATATTCCAAGTACTCGCACTATTCTTCCGATTCCATACATGTTTTATCACTGGCTCAAAGTTTTGAATATTGAGAGGAAACCTACATACTTCCCTGCGTGGGTGAAAGTATATTTTTTATGTATGAATGTTTGGATTTGATCCCATTGAATGTAGAAACTTTCTTTCCTTGTATAATTTTTTTGGTATTTTTTATACCGAAGAGTGGGTTTCATGTCAGTCTCTTGTACTACATATGTGTTTATTAGTGACTTTGTTAAAAGCACATTTTAAGTAAGGGTAGGACAGTGCAATTAGGTATTATGTTATTCCCTTATATTATGTGGAACGTAGATAATATAGAGATAAGGACAATAGGAGATACTGGCTAATTTTGAAATGTTAAGGGGAAAGCATACATGTGTACTTATATACAATGTACACTAAGCGTAGATGACAAGTAGAAGAGAAAGAGAGTAAATGAAGAAAGAATCCACTATATATTGAAAATTTAAGCGAAAGTGAGACAAGGAAGAAAAAACGGATAAAAAAGAAGAGGACTTGGATAGAGTAAAATTTGATAACCCAGGATGTGCAGTGTGTGACATGGCGCCTGGAGGACTGTCCTAATGGACTCCACCAACGGCTTGACGTTTTGATTGCCCGAACAACTTTAGATAGTTATCATCGGTGTTTCACTTTGAAACTCGGACAGATTTATACTTTTGCTACAGCATTTTATTTTCGTCTTGATTTTTTCTATCTGCATTTTTTCCCGTCCTTTTATATGTAAGTATAGTTGAACCCTCCGAGGATGTATGCATGATTTTCTTGTGTTAACTACGTGTATAGTGTATGCATACATAGATACTGTGTGTAAAGTTGGATCAATTGCAACTTTATTATATTTACACACTCGAGCCATAAATGACAAAGTCATGCATGTATTTGTGTATGGTCATTTTTGCATGCATTTTAAATATTTTTTTTGGCATTTAGTAACTTGAAATCGTACAATGAAATAAAAATAAAATCTGTATACACATGTAATGCTTGCAAAAGGAAATTTCTGTAGAATGTCCTAATATTTGAAGCTGTCTAATTATTTGAGTTAATACGGTACATGAGGACAGCGGATGAGAGTCGAATGTTGAATTCGTAGCTGGTAGTACTGTACGGTAGTTTGTACCTATGTTTGTATTACGAGCGTATAATATCAAAGATTTGGGGACGGGAATAACTGTAATGGTAGTGTGTGTTCTTGTACATAATATACGTGTAGTAAGGTCCATGCATGCTTGGGTATGAATATCATGACATGATTTGGTTTCGTGCAGAATGGATGGTAACGAAGGCGACTTTTGCTTCGTTGCCCCCAAATCCAAATTTCCGGACTCTGTTTATATGTATATATATCAAGGAAAGAGTCTATATGTTGTGTATTGTGAGTTCACATAATTTACGGCTATATTTTAGAACATACCAACCACCAGGACAACGACAACGCCAACAAACATCTATACAAAACTTCTGGTTCTCTTATTCTCTTTCTCTCTCTCTCTCTCCTTTCGATTGTGTCTGCTCGCAAACTTTATATATATTTTCTCATGTCAGCATTTTGCTCGCGTAATAATAATATGGAACTTGAGAATTGGAGAATCACACAAGGAGAGAAAGTAGAACATGGTGAAACATCATCGATTTTGTACTTCTTATGAATATTTATAAACCTGGAGAATCTTGAGCTTCAGATTTCTAGCTCAAAATCAGACATTCTAATTTTGTCTCCACTTTTCACTCGGCTACTTGGAGCTTACAATATTGTGCAAAATGTCAAATTTCTCAAAGTCAACTTGGCCCGCTCTCTCCAATTCTTCCGCTCATTATAAATCTTGAATTGTTTACTATATATCTTCCATTGTTTTTCAGAGCGTTGTGAAATTATGAATTTTGTCAAGGAGTAATAGAAGGACTTTCTTTGATATTTTTTCTTGTGTTTTGGCTTGCGAAAACAAACGAAAGTCTACAACGATCATGGAAAGTTAAGCCTTACCTATATACTCGCCTTTGCCGCAAATAACACAATGCAATACCCGACACGTGTGGCTTTGTAGGATATAACTTCAAGGCATAATTTTGAATATTTACGTCAGTTTGGAAAACATCACAAAGATATACCATGCTCATAGCACGATATTTTATTATGGATGTTTTCCAAAGACCATGGAAACTGAAAACCGAGGAAGAATGGTATGGAGAGGGTAAAGAATAAAGAACTAGATATTTTGAACAGCAGGGTGCAGGAAAAGGGTTTGGAAGATCAAGCAATTTCCTCTGATTCTCGCCTGTCCGCAAAAATTGAGTTGAAATCAAACATCTCAGATAAATAAACTTGGAGTATACCAGTTGTTGGTATAGTTGACTTATATTATAGTCTAGTCTTTTTTATATCGCGGAGTCAAACTAGGTGATGCACCACCATCACTACCATTTTATGTTGCGGCAGGAGGGGTTACATCACAAAAATAAACATATTGGTTTGTATTTTTTTCTTTCCTTTCTTTGTATGTCCCCCAAAACGAAAAAGAAACATTGAAGGAACAGAGGACGAGAAATACTTGCGTGGTTTGCATTTCTTACATTGAATGGAGAAAATCAGAAATGCAATAAAAATGTTCATGTGTTCTTTACAATAACGTAAAACTTTCTTCCTCTCACTCTGCTACTGAATAAGTTTAGTACTTTTGCTTTTGCTGTCGAATCGTGTTTTGTTTGGGTTTTGAATCGTGACATTGTAGCATGTACGTCAAGTATATTACTCTTACAAGTATAAGAACGTCGGTGTAAGGCCCTGATAAAATTGTGCAGTCCCTTTTTAAATTATTAAAATTAAAACTACAAATAATAGTACGGTTTATTGTGTTTGCGTATCGTGTGATCTTAATAAGAAATAAAATTTGGGTATGTACACACAAGATTGTACTTTTAGGATCTGTAGTGGCTATTAAGTACATATATACACAAATATAGGGTAGGTGAGCATTGTACAATGGGTGTATATTATACAAAACAACACAATTTACAATACAATACGATACAAGTAAAGTACGAAATAATACGAGCTCCAACACTTCTTAGGTTTATCATCGTAACTCAAAGAATGTTTCCCTCCTGAGAACTGCTTCTCACGAATTCCGAATTTCCGCTTGTGATTATAATAATTGTTATGGCGAAAGTACGGCGACTACTTTGGTCTTTGGTGTGCACACACACACGAGGCTCTCAACACTCACACTTACTCGCCGTCTATTTCTTCGTCTCCTTCTTCTTCTATACTGTATACTATAACAAAACATTGAAAACATGAGCATGACCGCAGAAACTCCGCAACCAGTACATTACATACCATAGTCCTATAAAAAACAGTACGGCATGGTCTTTAATTCGCCCGTAAAAGTTATTTCTATAAGCCGCATGTACAAAGTATACATGTATGCATTACAATGTGCATGTATACATACCTTAGTGCATATCATCACCATCAATGAAGAAACATCGTGGTGTTGAAGTTGAGAGTGTATATAGTGTACATAATATACATGTACTTTCACACACACAAATACAATTTTGATATTTGAGGTTCATTCTTGTAGTGTCAAGTTCATACATGCGTGTGCATTACAGCTATGAATGTATATTGTACATTGTATCGGCATTACACTTACATGTAGAGCGAAAACTATGTACAGGATTTTTTGTATGTGTAGGAGATCTTTTAAGAGGTGCAAATTGCCCTTGAGAATGGCCGATCTCTGTTTCTCTTTGCCTATCTCCCCTCTGTCTCAATCTCTCTCTCCCTCTCTCTCGTGTAGAAAAATGGTGTTGCTGCAATTTTCACTGATGATAGTTGCACCTCAAGGAATTGAATTATCTTAGCGTCTCCTATTTTGCTCTCTTGTTCTCTTATTTACTTTTACATTGCACAGACTATTAAAGGTAGGTTCTAACGAGAGAATCAAAGGAATATGTTGCAACTCAAGGGCTCTTTTGTTAAACCAATGGGCCATATATAGGTACTTAAACAGCATGTAGAAGAAAATGTTAGTAGTCTTTCGAGACACCAAATTTCCGAGTGTTGAGTGTCGCTAACTTACTTCTTCCGTAAGTACAGAGACGGTTATAGCGTTGTGGGGATATCTTCGATTCCTTTTACCGTATTCCTCTCTTTGATTTTCAAAAAAGGAACCAGGCCGAGATTTAAAGGGAAAAGAAAACGCATAAAATGTGATAGAGATAAAATAAGACGGAATAAAGAAGAGAGATGGTATTGCTATATCTTTCTTTTTTATTTATTATTTAAATATAATAAAACATATTTTATTACTGTACGAAAAGTTTTTTTGGAGGGAATCAAAAGTTTCAAAACTAAAGTAAAAGTGAGTTAGTGCCTATCTATCTATCGATAAAAAATGAAGATGACGAAGACGATGGTGACTACAGCTACATAGAGTGTAGAGTGAGAAAGGGCTAGCAAAACATTTTCATCTTTCCATTTATATCAAAACATACATATTATGTATATGTTTGTATAGAATATAAGTAGAAAAAGGATTTTTCTCAATATGACCTGTCCTATCTCCAAAGTAATATTCCGGTCTTCCTACTCACAAGTAATAAATCATCGGACTTGGTCGGAGGGCGCCATGAAGAGAAAAATGGTCGCCCTCGCTTCACATTCGCATAGTGAAGCACACACATACACATACAAAGTGCAAAACCATTCACATTGAGTGAGCATGTGTAGTGCCATAAAGCACATACACGCTTCTATATTTTAGTGAACCATTCGTACATACAATGTATGTGTGGAAGGAACTCTGTATAAATATATAATGGCTGGCTTGCCTATATTTCCTTGGTTGGCAGTGGTGTGTAATTTCCATTATAGATCAAAGACGAAGCTCCTTCTATCCTTTATATAAATAACATAAAGCTTATATGTGCTTTATACGTATGGGAATGTGTATCAACTATAATGGAGATGAAGAGCCGCGCATATACTCGTACATCATTGTGCCTTCCTATATAATATATCCTGTTCTATCTTGTCTACACTCATAGCTATCTGCCATCTACTTCATAAGAGAAGGAGAGTATAAAATATCCAAAGGAACAAGTATAAGGAAGGAGAAGAGTAAAGAAAAGAAATACAATTTGCAAATGTAAAAAGTCTGTCGACGGGTCTATCTATCTGCCTTCTCCTCCTCCTTCACTATTGCTTCTGCTGCTTCTTTTTTAGGAAAATGAAGAGAGTGGAAAATCGTGTGGGGCTATCATCACCGTATTTTTTTTCTAGGAGTAAAAGGAGAAATGAGAATGAAAAGTGAATGTTTTACTTCTCTAGTGCCTGTGCAGTTCACCCTTTTCTTCTTTCGGCTAAATCTAAAACTTCAAAACCTGGTTTGGAATAGGAAAAAAGAAAAGGAGAATTTTTTTTCTGGACTTTACAAAATTGAGAGGAAGAAAATAGAAATGGAAATACGAATAGGAATCGGATATCAGATAATATCGAATAGCTGTGGATATTGGAAATGATCTGGGAAGGAGCAGAAGAAGCCATAGCAATTTTATTTTCTGAGTCAAAGAGTTAAATTCAATTCAGATATTGAAACCAATTTAATTGTTATTTATTTATTCAAATACATTTATTTATTCCGGGATCTATTCCCATTTTTGGTAGTTTTGGTGGAGGCCTTCGAATCAAAAATCACCAGCTTCACTTACAATGAGCAACACTTTCAAAATGTATGGGGGGAGAGAGAAAGTAACCAGGCAAATATGAGCTCAAGGGGAAAACAGCAGGGTAAAGGTTAACCCTTTCAATGACACTTTCGTCTGTTTGAAGTGGGTATTAACCATAAATACAGGGCGGCTGGGTGCATACGCATACATGCAAAGTAACACCGCCGCAATCGCCATCACCATTGCTTGCTCTGCTGAAACATGAATAGAACCAGTGTATGATAAAGGGAAAGCAAAGGGGCGCTCAATTTCTTCGGTTTAAGTTGGGGCTGCAAAATAATACCATGAGAATGAAAATAAGAGAAAGAGTTAAAGGAGCTTGAATACAGAAACAAGTATTCAAAATCCCACTAGTTCTTCTACTTCCTTCGTTGCTAGATCGATCTGGATTCATTTCATTTTACCAAAAAGCCACAGTCATCTTACAGACTGAGTAAGAACAAAGTGAACTACGTACATACGCACACACAGCGTACTTTCCTATTTTCCCTTTGCCTCCCATAAGAATAAGAATGATTGCAATCTTACTTAAGTGCCTTGTTCATCTCTGCCATGCTCGGATCCCAAAGCATGTTGTTTGTAGCGGGAGCCGATGAAAACCAAACGAATGTACTTATATTGAACAATGTCTTTATACACCCGCATATATACATGTGGGGAAAATGTTCAATATTATGTCTAAAACAAAATAGATATGGAGCGCACACAAAAAAGCTGTGTGTATACATTGATTTGACTTGAGCGATTGGAAATAACATGATGCAATACAGTACCTTGTAAAAAACTAGAGTAAAAAAGGAGCAAGATTGCAAGAAAAACATAAATTCTAATTGTACGTATCGATTATAAAAGAAGACAGAGTACTAGAATTAGAGGAATATATAAATACCAAAGAAAGAACCCGAAATTCCTTCCTACGTTTCCTTACTTTACTCTTCCATCATTTACAACCAACAAACTATAGAATGATAGAAAAAATAAAGTGAAGACAAATAGACAAATATGCGGAGATAAAGGGTGAGTCGTGAGTAGTGAATTTTCGGAAGTGGAGCCAAAAAATGTTAATGCAAATTGAGGACAGTTGTTTTGTTGGAACAATTTTGTTGTGTAGTCGGGGAGTGTTTAAGAATACATAGAAGGTTACATTACCGTCGGCTTCAACTGAGAGGGAAAGAGCGCCGTAGTAAAATTGTTGTACTCGTAAAAGATAAGTTTCATTTTCATCATTCTCGTGTTCCTTCTTCGTGGCGCTTCGAATGTTTGCCTTTTTTCCGCCTGATTTACTCTTTAGTGTGTGAACTTGGGTATGAATGTAAAATGTAAATAAATATACATGCTACGTACATTTTATACACGCAAGTACAATCATATACATGCCTCCTTTCTCTCTGCCTTTCTGTAAGTGAAGACAGTAAAATATGTACAAGTAGAGTGTAGAGTGTAGTGTAGACACTGTCTATTACTATCTACTTTGCATTTTCCGAGAATATGTATATGAGAAGATATGTGTTGTGCAGAGTATCTAGGAGGAGGAGGAGAGAAATTTGGTTTTATTTTATTATTGTTATTTTTATTTTTAGAGGTACATTTACGAGGAATAAAGTACAAAGTAAACGCTTACTTAAATCCCACAAATCCTTACCACTCTTTTTCTGTGAATTTTATTATTTTTTAAGCATTTACTCAATTACGTGTTGGTATATGCGGTATAAACTTTAAGCTAGTCTGATGCTGACCTGAAAAGAAGTTTTATTTGTCATAGTCATTTCTCTTCTGGTACGAGTTAAATAACATGTGGGTAGTCGGAATGAATTTGTCATTTTTGCGTGGAAATATTCAATCCATAATTTAAAAAAAAATGTTTTGCTTTTTTTATTTTGTGCCTCTGTAGTTTTTTCACTCAGGAATAAAGTTTATATCATGCCGCAAACCAAAAAAACTCAAATAGCACGCGTTAAGGTGACTAGCAAGAGCCTTAAAGCTTTTCTTTATATCAAAATATGTATACGTAAATATTACGTACATACTCAATGTTCTTCGCAGCTGGGCGCATTGTTGGTTGGCTCTTGATATTTCGAATGTTCCGTTACACTCAACTATACTTTTTTTTATCCGGGTCCAAAGGAACACAGAAATGTCTTTTCTCTTCCGTTCAAAATAAACGATTCTTCTTCCAGAAGATAATTTTGAGCCGACTGTAAGACTACTGTTTGGCTCAGTTTGGCAATACATGCTGCAAGTATGGCACTTGAGATAATATACGAAAAAAGAGGAAAACTCTACAAGAGCAAAAACATGCAGCTACAATAAAAATACAACCAAGTATAAGAGTAGTAAGGTGTGCAAAGGCGGCCAAAGTAAAGCTTCGTAAGAAGCAAACGAAGGGAAAATAAAATTCTGCATCTTTTTCGGCGTTCCTTTCGAATTCTTTACATTTTTCAAATGCAGCCAGAAGACTTCTTGCGTTTTATGCGTGTGTATGAATAGGTGGATCGAGCTTGAATAAAACAGGGTATTGCGGAGTAAATTGTTACATCAAGTAGACAAATAAAATCATGCGAGATTGTATGGTTTTTCTGGCTATAGTTTTTGTTCCATTTTTAGTAAGTAATTTTAAAACTAAAAATGTTATATTTTTAATTTTTATAGCTTATATATCTATAAAGTTTGTACCAAACTACATGCGGCTTGAATAATTTTGCCCGCATTTACCTTATGTTCACACTTTGTCCAAGCAAAGTAAAAAGTGCGTATAAGCACTGTGCATTTGGTGTCTAAAGTGCGACCGCGTTAAAGTTCGAGTAAAGCATGTATTAGCCCAGTCTAACCCGCTCCTACTCCCTCAGCGTATTATAAATTTAAGCTGCATATCGTACACTGCACACATAGAATGAGAGAGAGAGAGAGAGACGAAAGGAAAAGGAAACGCCTTTGCTTCGTTTTCGTTATGGACGGTTCCTATGGTGTTCCACCAATTGCACTGGGCTTGCGCCTCGTATGTACTTTTATAGAAAGATCTACGCGCTTTTCTTCCTATAGGACAGACAGATATTGCTTTATGTACATGCGTGTGTATCCACATCTGCATTTATGTACGTATACTTTACTGACTGCACTGAGGTAGAGAAGGAGGAGAAGAAAATAAAGCCTTTGGTGTGGTATATATTCATGGAGATGGAGACGAAGACCAATTGCATTCTGCCTGGAGCAAAATCTTATTCCATTCTGTTGCTCTGTCTGTGCTCCGGCTTTTGAGACTCGATAAGGTGGGATCTGATGAGATTATAACTATTAATATGCATATAAGTCCATTTATGCTCCAGACTTTTATACACACTCTATCTCTCCGTAGAGGAATCGTCCAAAGTGTAAATTAAGGAATCAATTGAATACGACTTTTTGATGAATTAAAAGAATGTTATTTTGGTTTTATGCACCACCACGATCATATCCTATTTGACTTGGAATTTCTGACATTTTTTCTCCATATTTTCATTTTTCTTTAATTACTACTGTGAATATTTTAGTTATATTTATATTCATAGATAAAATCATAACAGAATTCCAAAAGTAAAAAAAATACATTTGTGCAATTATAATGATGGTCATTGATATTATCATAATTATCACTGTTATTCAATAGGCAAGACAATGAAAGGAGTAAATTGATTTCGATCCTCATTGAATTGGTATTTGGTGTTTGGTAATTGAAATAAAAAGTGTGTGTGTGTGTGTGTGTGTTCATACTACAGATATTGCTGTAGACATGACGGCATTTTCTTGAGCTATTAACTAGTGCAAGTATTTTGAGGCCTGGTTAAAACTCCTATTCATGTTTATGTACATTCAATATATTTTAATGAGCGTAAATACGGCTCAGCAAGCTGCTGATAAAAGGTTGGAGAAAAGGAGAATCATGTACAAATATTTTGTCCAAACCTATGATTATGGTATGAGCCTTCTGAGCGTAGGGAATTTTTTCTGTCTTCTTTTCCTTTTCTATATTCCATTTAGAGAAGAGGAAGAGGAGCAATAAGAATTTAGGCATACGGACATGTATGCGTATGATTGCACATATACATACATGTGTATGTAATTGAAAAATAAATAATAAATTCAAAAATGCACAAGTATTTGATTATATGTTGAGACGCGTTAAACTACATGAGTTTTTGAACTTACAAAGATAAATCATTGGGTGAATGAGTCAAGTCAAGTGAGTGACTTGATGGCTGGTCTTATAGCTAAGGCTAAAGTTAAGTTGATAAATAGAAGAGGAAGAAGACGAAAAAAAGTGTTGCGCGACCTATCGCTTCATACATAATATCTCTGATTATAACATGAAGAGTGTGTCATGGTTTCACGAGAGAAAACAAAGCTTGAACTGTTATATTCATGCAGCTCATATGATTATTATTATTATTATCATTTTACCATGGAGGAAAAGTAGAAAAAGAATCAAAACAAGTCCAAATTTGATTATCATTATGAATTTTTTAGTACCAACATTAACACAATATTTGCTTGTGATTAATATTATGAATACTGGCATGTAGGAATATGTTGTAAAACAAAAACAAGCATGGCGAGTAAGACATGTTGTTATGCATATAGTACATGTATGGAGTTGATAGTTTAGACCATGAGAAACACATGGAATGTTATGAATGCTCCGTGATAGTTTAAACACACACCATTCATGTATTTATTTACATTCTATTCTAATCAATGAAAACGCGAGATCGTGAGTTATGAATTTGCTGTTGTTTGGTTTTGGTTCAAGGGTTAGATTTAATATGTTACCATTGAAGTTATGCGTAAGTGTAAACTTTATGGCAGCTTTTTTTTGTTTCCAGTAAAACTTTAATTAGGATTCAATAGGATTTGCTATTTCGTTTAACTTTTAATGCAACAGCAGATGTCTATTAAATACCCTTATGGACTTTGCATGGAGTTGTATTGTCATTTGAATTAATTAATTTTAACTGTAGCTAACGGATGTTAAAAATGGGATCGAACATTGTAGCTGGTTTCTTTACATAAAATAATTTTGTTGAATCCATCTCCCTTTCCATACCATGTATACACAGTAATACAGTTGGATAATAATATATGTACATAGTACAGGGAGTATTTCGTATGTGGTTGCATTAGAGGCGTCCAACGTGTCATCCTTATGAATATGGGGTTCACAAAGGTCGATTCGATAAGCATTAAGAAGGAGTTCCACCTCTTCTACTAATCATGGATCAATAATGGATAAAGAGCTGCTTCGTTTACATGAAGATTCTCACTAGCTCCTTTTCTTCCATTCTTTCTCGTTAGCTCATTCGTTCATTCGTGCGCCCGTTCGTTTGTTCGTTCTTCTTTCTACTTTTTGTACGTCGTACCACGCGGGAAGCCAAATTATTGATTTCACTTTTTACGATGCCCGTTTATTTAGTTTTCCATGTGTATACATACGTAGACACATCACATAATAAAGTATACATGCATGCGGATTCTCCCGATTTCCCTTTTCTTTATTATGTATCCTCATTCTCTCACACATTTTACATTGTATTCCAGTTTTATTAAAAAATATTCATATAATTGTCGTGTAAATGTCCAGGTTCTGAAATTCTAATAGAGTGCACAAAATATGCACCGATGGATCAATACATGTATGTAAATATGCGTGAACAGAAGGAAAGAAGAAACGCAGACAACAGATTTCTTCATTTCGTGTGTGACTTTTAAAGTAAAATAATAGTTTGTTTAGAGCTTTGGATTTGAGAACTTCGTGATTTTTCTCAAAACAAGGTGAAGCTAAAAATGTATCACTCAGCCTTCAAAACGTATTTTCAACATTCCACGGTAAGTAGAAGTATAGTTTGTGTGTAGTCTATTTCAAAGATGAACCCATTGCCGAAAGCCGGAATAAATACAGTGCTTATTCGTATTTCAAAATATCACTTTTCCTTACCGCGTTACTACTGTTGTGTAACGAAAGTACATACACAGTATACAGTACATAAATGTAAGGAAAAGCCCTCCTCCTATCTTCTTGGAATTTCTTGCTCTGCCATTCTATGCCGTTTCATCTTATGTAAGGAAGAAGCGATATGATGCCATGTGCGTAAGAAATCGAAAAAAAGAGGGGAAAGGAAAAGGAGTAAGTAATCTATAGCAAAGAATTCGAGTTGCAGTTTTTGAATCTCAAGTTTGTTTCTTTACTATCAGGAAGACTTCGGTTTTGGCTTTTCCGTCTCTATAGCTACGTAGCATTTTTGGTTTCGCTCCTTCCCTTTCTTTTCCTATAAGATTGTTTGGGATATGATAGTAGTGGGCTTGGCTATATTCAGACATTACGACTGCATTGGTATATACAGAGAACGAAAGCAAACGGAAGTAGAATTTTACTTACATATTTTTCCTAAAGCTAAGTTGGAAATGAATCCTGGGCAAAAGAATGAGAAAAAGGGAAGAAATTTATTCGTTAGACAGACTGCATCTGTTGCCTTCCTGCTCCATGATTCCATGTGCAAGCTTTTCTCCAAATTTCCTCCGTTCCTCCCTCATTTTCCCTTTTTTTCTCATTCCTCTCCATTCTCTCTCTCTTCTTCTTGGAAACAAAATTTTTTCCATTCTATTCTGATTCCGATTCCAAACAAGAATATAAATAATCCGAATCCACATCCAATTCGAACCAAATGTTTAAATTTGGATTTGGGGATTGTAGAAAGAAAAGGTATAGAAACTATAGGGATAGGCCTTGGAACTTGGGCTACATAACTTCATATCGATAAGATGAAAATAAGTAGGAAGAAAAGCTTGCACGTCGAAGGTTGCACACATGACATTAAAATTCAAACTTGCATTTGTGTGCCTGTAACTCTTTTATATCGAAATGTCTTTTAATTTGAATTTGAACCTCAAAAAATTCACATTCTCATTTCCTAGAACACACTTACATAGCTGGATGACATGAATTTTATTCTGCATTTTTTAATTCGCGGATGACATTTCCTTACAAACCTTTACAATTTTTGACATCATACAAGGTGTGTGTTTGACATTTACACAATACACATTCACAAGCAGTTTTGGTTGAGAGACAAAGAATTTTAAGTACTTTTAATTTATCGCTTTATACATCACTAAAACGTATTGTGTGTGCCGTGTAATGTAATAGTTTAAAACTTATTCACAGAATACAATAGAACTGAGTGTTGCATTTTAAGTTGATATAGCTTAGATACAGGCTAGATATCTATCTTAGGTGTGGACGTGCGTGTGCTTACGTTTTTTATTACATTACCTCATATTGTATTATCCATTGCGTTTACTGTTGCGATTCTGACCAGCGGACTGTTTGGATACATATGGTGGAAGCAATTGAAGGTGGAACGATGACCCTCCATCCCGTCATCAAATGATGGAGTCCGTCACTATTAACAAATTAGATTCAAATAAATTTCATAATTTAGCAATAATTCTTAATGAAAAGGATAACTAATGCATAAAATACGGAAATATTCTAATAGCTATTTAATTTCACTGGCTTGAAACTACGATTTTTATTCAAAAATGCACGAGCAATACAGTCAACGATGGAATCCTATGCGAATGCGTATGGATTATGTTAGATAGTGGGAGGAAGGAAAAGAAATAGCTGGGAAGAAAGAAAAGAAAAAAGAGTATGAAGAAAAGATTGGAGAAGTGGGGGAAGAAGGCAAAGGCTGAGGACGATGTCTCCAATTTCTCTTCCAAAGTGTCTTAAAGCCTGACATTGAAAAACTGCGTGAGACATGGAACACTCTTCTTTTTCTTCTCCTTTCTTTTTATATGCATGCATCTATATTTGTGTCTTGTGTGCACGTATGTACGTATGTCTTTCTCGCTCCCTTCGTCCGTCGGCGGATAGATTTTTCTAGGTCTTATATGCATTGTAGAAAACAAAACAAGTAATTCAGTATTCTGAACAGGGAAGATTTCCCGTAGCTCCTTCGTATAGTCTGTTTGTAGTCTTTGTTTGTGTATGCATGTGACTGCCCCACTCTCAATTCTCTGCTGTGCGGTTCTATTCATAGTTACAACATTGGACTTTTCTTTTTTCGCTTAGCTTTTTTCGGTAGTGGTAGTACCAATCTCCAAAATAATATACCATTATGTAGATATGCGTACAAACAGTGTGGCTCTATCCACTGCTGTCTAGACATTTAAACGTTGGACAATGCAGAAAAATGTATGCATGTATTAGAAACAAAGCTACGTTTCGAAAGTCTCTAGAATTTGGAAGTTATATATAATTTGTTAATTGCTCATATGGGCAATTATTATGCTTATTTAAATCCCAATGCGAGCAACTGTAGATTGTGGTCAACTGTGAATTTAACAGACCCACTTCACAAGTTTACCGTGTTATTTTACGTTAAGTTAAGGTTGACTACATTTATTTCACGACTTGTACCTGAAGTGAAAGTGGGAGATGTTTTAGTTTTGAGAGCTAATATTATAATAGAATTGAGAAACAACAGAAAAAGAACGCATAACATTGTACCGTCAAATTTGAATTGACTTCAATGAGTAGGCGTATGCTCGTATGTAGGTTTTTGGGTATAACAATAGGATATGTAGTTATGCATAAGGTATAAAACATTTATATGAATTAAATTTCTGAAATATATACTGTTCATGTTAGATATGGAATTTTCAATGTAAAATGTTTGATGTATAACATTGTTAGACACAGGAGATTTTGCCGTTTCTGAGTACATCTTGTATTTTTGTATTTTTCTGCTTATGCAGAAGTTAATGGAACAAGAAAATGAAAGGCTTAGAGCCTGCGTTGTGTTTATACTCAGTACAACTTGAAAACGACGAAGATAGTGTGGTTGGTGCTGTTTTTGAAATCATGCGACGAAAGATAAAGACTCCCGATGTCTCACAGTGAGAGATTTATTGTAGGTTATTTAGCTAGCGTTGCAGACTCTATAAATTCTCATTTGGAATCTTCCTCTCTAGCTGCCTCATGTTTCACCAAAAACTCTTTTTCTCTGTCTTGGTCTCTCATTCTTGTTTTGGCTGTAGCCTTAGCGATACCTTCTTTATATTTTTCGCCTCGGCTGTGTCTTATTCTTTCGTATGCGCTTTAATTCCACAAGTTGTAAATGTTTGAAAACAGTCATAGTATGCCTTATTACGTTATTACATATATATATATTTCTGTTCGTCGTTTTCACGTCCTCTGCTCATTTTGTCCTCGGTGCTAGGAAAATGACTATTTTTGGTTTTGGTTCAAGGGACATTTTAGCATACGACATGGTAACAGCATAAGATCGCTTTTTTATTTTCTTTACATTTACATCATATGCATAAGTAAAGTTTAGGGACTTCTTTTGATGCATAAACTATCTTTTAGTGTACTCTAATATGCATACACAGAAGAAAGTAGTGGCGTTCACAATATGGCTGCCACATGTTAATTCTAAAAATGGGAGGCCCTTTATCTCTAGCAATCAATTAATATACAAGTTTTCCCTGCGTTTCATTTTGCTGCACCTAGCCAAAAGAAAGTAGACCATCGTAAAGATTTGACTTGGGATTGATTTGGTCAACGAGGTAATGTATTACATTATGCATTAGAAAAAGATCAATATTATTAAAGAGCGCAGCTTGTTTTATTTAAATTCCAAGCAGCTGGATAGAACAGAGGGATCAATTTTGGATAAATAAACCCATTGTGATGGAGGTAGTTAGTTCAGAGGTAATAGGCAGTGAGCCAGAGAAAATGACGGAAAGAAATGACGGTTTCAATGAAAACTTTGGATTTTCTTTTTTTAAACATGTAACTCGGGGTACTTTACCGGATACACTGATGTGTATCATACATCAGTGATAAAAAGGATCCCTCAATAACGCCGACTTACAAGGTTCGAACTTGTATGCACTCGTAGTCGTTATGTCGGTTTCAGTATGACGTTGGTTGGGAATACGTAAGTACGCGGTCACAGAAACAACATGCGATTTAATATAATATTGCATTGCATTGCACAAAACAACATAGGCGGGAAAGATGTTACTCTGTTATGGCTGCCGGTCTGATGTGTACCGGAATAAAGGAACATAGTTCAGGCGTTTGCATCTTGTAATGTATATATATATACATACGGAAGGCAATTTCGGCCATCATCCACACATCGTGTCTTGGCCTTAGTCCTTACTACATTCCACTAGGAAAACGGAGGCTTTGTGAAGTTTGGCAGAGAGAAAATACTTTGAGGACATAGACTCGACATTGCAGTGAAGTATGTTTGGTGAGTAAGAATCCTTTTCGTCATTTTGGGGTATCGAATGACACCATAAATTCTTCAAGCGGCCATTAAATGGACTGAAAAGTGTCCATTATTGCATGGAAAGGATAAAACCCGCATTATACGTAAAATTCCACTTTCGTCTCCTCCCCAGTTTCACTCTGAGTGTTTTCTCCTATCTTTCTCTCCTCTAGCCTCTTTTTCTCTCTCTCTCTCTCTCTTTGGTCCTTTCTCTTTTGTTTGAGCCTCATTTGGATCCGAGTATTGGCATTGGTCTGGCTTGGTGTAATGGAATGTCCGTAGTTCTTAACCAAATCCAAAATTTATGATAAAAAACTGCCACAAAAGCTCCTGGCAGGAGATGCGACCAAAATCCAAATGAATTCAGAATGTAAAAGTAGAATAAGGGCCAAGAAACAATACATGGGATTGTACAAACCGATCGAGGGGGACTTAATATTTGAGAATAAAGTTGACAGTGAAAATCCCACATGTATAATGTATAAATACATTATACATGTACGTCCTTGCATCATGCAAGGGAGTTGTGAGTAATTTAAAAAATAAAAATGAAAAGAAACCATAAAAATTGTGAAGACTATCATCTTAGTTTGTAAAATTTTTGCCATTTCAATCAGACTTGACTGCAGACTGTGTACACATGTTCTTTTAAAGTATAACTATTGTTATATCCTTGTGGTTGTGGTAAAATGTAAAATATTTTAAATTATGAAGACTAAATTTGCTCATTTTCCCCCTCACGAATCTACAATGTATTGTCACAATTTATGTTTATGACTTGATCACTGATAAAAATAATGAAGTTGTAACTACATAAATGGAGAATCATAAATTAAACCAGAGGAATTGACGTAGTTAAGTACAGCAACTTAGTTGGTTGGTTAAAATTGATTAGAATTTGACATTGAACTAAGTAATGTAATGTAAGTCTTTTGAGAAAAAAGATGATTAAATTAAAATTATGTTTTCATTAGTTCTTATTTTTCCTGTTCTTGAATTAAAAAGAAGAAGACTTTCGTATGCTAAACCTGCTTTATCATGAATGATGTGATGTGCATCAGATTAATATACACAGGCTATGCATGCTGTAGACAAGAAAAAGGGCATTTGGCTTATCAACTAAATTTGTAACAACTTAATTTATAAGAATAACCGATTATAATTTTCGTCTTTCTTTTCTTGTTCAATTTAGCCAGTTGTTCACTGTATGGTCAATACGATGTTTCTGCCGTTTTGTATTTTTACTTGGTTTTTTTTCTTTGTATACAAAGCTGCTTACTGCATAGCACTAATGTGCATCGGTGTGATGTTCGTCAATTTAATATTTAGCCAAATTTGAGGACTATATGAGCGGAAACCAATTTTTTTTAACAAGAATAGGGAGCTTTCTTCCTTTAATATTTTGACAAATCAAGACAAAATTTGTGGCGACGCGTCATGCTTTATGGAGCAACTAAATGGATGCATCAAGTTACACACATCACAAAGCCATAGCAAGTATTACGTTACAACTAAATATTCCGGTTATTGTCTCCCACATAATCGACTATGTGTGGTGTGGCGTTAGTAGAGCTTCTTTTAATGGCTGCCTTTCTCTCTCTCTCTCTCTCTCTCTCTTGTCTTGACTTGTGTTTGTTGTTAGAGGATGAAGAAGTTTTGATGATGAGCAATGAGCATTATATTATCATTACTATACGATTATTGCATGATATGATTGTTGGACGGAGTTTTTACTTCTAGTGTGAATTGTGGTTCGCTTTTTTAAAAAGAATAACTTACAATAATTGTTCTTATCGGGAGACTGATCAGGCTTTTATAAAAAACTTTTTTTTTCTTTTTCAAACACAATGCATAATGCACACGTGAGCTTATCGCAATAACAACGATTGTAATTTGCCGGTCTATAAAATTGTCCATATAAATAACTCTTCATGTAATATAGCAACATATATATATATATATATATATATATATATATATATATATATAAATGTATATATGCATTAAATCGAAGG
>JAQIVE010001614.1:0-23826 GCA_034698285.1 Sminthurinus bimaculatus | reverse complement strand
ATGCATGTATTTATACGTAAAAATTGAACAACACTGGTCAAGCTTCATTTCCATTCATGTTTGCCATACTACAGTATATTCTTAGCTCTGTGTGTAGCGCTGATTAACCGCAAACATAAATGCTGACTCTTTTATTCGAGGTTAAATACGATACTGTATTGATAATTACCCACCGAATAACTTTACAATCTTGACCTCGGTTAGCTAATATACTTCAGTACATATATTGAGCGATGACAAACCAAGGAGATGCAATCACTATAAAAAAACTTATCCTATTGAAAAATATTCATTTAGCCGTATTTCTTAAGAAAATGCCGTTTTTTGTTTAGGTATTTTTGTTTTTTAATTTTAATGGTAGATAATAATGATATAAATCATGTTACAAAAATATAATAATAAAGTAGTACGTAGAGTCGTTCGATTCGGCTTTGGTTTTTGCTTTCGTTATGGAATTCATGAAATCCAAAGACTCTAAATGGATTTCGTCTTTAGATTTCTCCAATTCCAAAACCAAAGCAAAAGCCAAATCTAATTTCCAGAGTAAGCGAAAAAGTATAGACGTGCGTCCGATTTGGCATTTGAATCCGATTTTGCTTGGGAATTGAAGGCTTTTCCATTTTGGGTTTACAGTTTTTAGATTTGGAATTTTTTGAAATATCATTTAATATTTGACTCATACATCGAGTAATGATACCTATTTCTATTCATTCATTTGCTCCAAGACTTAATGTTGATAAAGTACATTGAAGAGAAAGTAGTTTTATTTTAATTAAATGACGTGTCACGATGTGACGGCCACATATTATGCTATATTTGTGGACGACCAGAGCTTCAAAACATTGATAGAGTTACACTTGGATATTCCACTAAACACCTTAAAGAATCTGAAAATTTAAGGTTCTTAAATGCACATTTAGTATTTAAATTAAATACGATTAAATACGTGTAGTCATGTGCAAGCACATACTGGAAAGTAGTGTGTAATGACCGAGTCAGTCTAATAGCCATAATAAAAACTAAATGAAAAACAAGGGTTTTTACAATTTTCGTTTCAATTATCTGTTCGCCTTTCTTTTTATTTGATTTTATTTTTCATAAATATTCTCACTTCTCATCTAGTTTCTTTTTTTTTTATCCAACTACTTACACTTATAGTTCATGCACTTGTAATACCTACATTATGGCATCATAAAAACTATAAATTGTTAAGTGAAAACGAGAAAGATTCGTGAAATAAGTTTTACCGCTTGCGTAACAATGAAAAATACAATGTAATACATCAAGCCTCCAATTCCAAAGCGAAATCCAAATCCAAAAAGTTGAATTATTTTAACTTTCATTTGCAAGGCGAAAATCGAATTCCAAAGCTAAAACCAAAGTGAAATCTGATGACTATAAATTCAAAAGTGAAATCCAAATCCAAATCTAAAAGATTTTGATTTGGCTTTGGAATCATAAAAATGACTCTAAATTGCCGTCCGATTTTGCTTTTGCTTTGGATTTGGATTTCGTCAATTCCAATTCCAAATCAAAATCCAAAATACGACTCTAAATGCCAAATCTGAGCCAAAGCAAAAGCCAAAGCAAAAACCAAAGCCAAATCTGACGACTCTACATACCACTTGGTATGTAGAGTACGATGAAGCGATGAAGAGATGAACCATAATTGGTTCATCTCCATTTAGTTCAGTTTATATCTATTCGACATGTTATTCATGAAACTATAATATATAATATATAGGTTATAATAGGTATTATTCCAAATCAGATTTAAAAATGTATCATGGGTAAAATACCTTGAGAGATGAAATTCGTCCACTAAGAAGTGCAGTGAAGAATGTGTCAGGAACCCAAGTCAATGTTTGCCAGGACGTGCTAAATCTGGAAATAGGGTAAGTAATGGGTAATATAACAGTGTTTTAAACTCAACCTTAAAATTTTCAAACCAAGTGTTCATAATTTAGAAAACCTTTCATGGTATAAACAAGATAATAAAATACAACAAATAATACTAGAGATAATAAATACCTTGTGCCTCCAACATTTAGATGAACTATTTCAGACCCAAACATTTCTCCGATATAACGAGGGGGTCAAATGGAGCTTTGACGTTTAAAGTTGACTGGGGTTTGGGGTTAATGTTCTATTTTCTATGTGTGCTATCCGTATTTACAATTGCAGTAAAATTAAAGTACCTATGATGAAGGATTGACAAGTTAACAGTTACTTAAAGCAGGCGACTCAAGGATTGGATTGACGTAATTTGTGTTGCAATTAATCCACTTCAACCACTATGCGATGAGTAATACACGTCTATTCTAATAATAGGAAATCCTTAAATACTTAATTACGATTGATTGATGTGTAAATATTGGAATTTTGCTTCCTGTCAAAGTCGAAACGTCAAACCCTTAAGTAATATGAACTGGATTATTGAATTTTATTGAATGTATACACTTTCACACTACTACAGTTAAAATTTTCACTAACTAAAACACTGATTACAGTCCTTTTTTACATTTAACTGGAACAATTTAACAGTGTTCTCTTATTAAAGATGTAGTCAACTTTAAACTACAAACTATACGACTTTTATATTGACTTTTTTGAGTTTTGAGAACACAAAAAATTCTTGCAAGACCTGCGTGATCAAATTTTCTGCGAGTTCAAGGATCACGCCGTAATATAATACCTGCATACAAACGTTGCTCTAAAAATCAGTTAGATCTTGGATTTTTTCAAAAAACTGTTCAAATACGGTTAAACTTTAGTAGAAATGCTTTTCAGGCTATTATGTGTACCTAAATTATACAGTCTATATCTTATTATGTGCATGCTATAGATGAGCCAGTAATTTTTTACTCATAAAATACTTACGCTATTAAACAACACTCCCGCATTATGATGATATCAACTACTTATCATCATCAACTATCAACATACTTATTCACTGTATTGAGCATTTTTATCTCAATCGGAATTCTGATTAAAAAGAATATAACGTGCTCGTTTGCTGAAGTACAACATATAATGGGATAAAATACTTTTACTACAGTACATCATCATTAATCGTTTTTAGATGGGTATTTTAAAAGCGAATGTTTACTTCTTTCTTATCTAGTATCTGGAAGTAAATAGTAAATACAACACAAAATACATAATTACAATGGTTTATTTGCATGTACGTAAATGGGAAAATCCTTCCGCGTGTAGTGTAGATATGCAACAGTAAAGGTGAGAAATATTTATAAACATTGAACTAAAATAAACTTCTCTGTCACACCACTGCAGTGTAAAACCTGTGTATCATACTTTATAACGTGTATCTTGCTTTTATTTTATCGTATTTTTCTCCAGTAAGCATTCAAAGCCTGTTTTAATTGTGCAATCTGCGTCACATACAAAACAGCAATATGCAATATTGCATACATAATTGTAAGGTTTGCAGAATGAATACATCTAAAAATATCAATGGCCGGTAGAAAGCCATAACATATAATATGATACATTTTTGTTTTTTAGGATTTATAATACTTCGAGTTATCGACAGCCCATATGAGTAATTTACTGAAAAGTTCATGGTGAGTCTCATACACAATTTTCACATTGTTACGTTGACCTAATCGGCTATCATGATCTATTGCCATCATGCCTCTACCATGAGTCCCACCAAGCTCTACAGTACAGTGAAACTCCTTGGATTCAAGAACGACCTGCAAAAACAAACACAACAATCAATAGAGTATTTATGTGCTTTCTGTTTAAGTATTATGGCAAAAAATATTTGGTTTGTAATACTTAATACATAAATTTACATTCGGTTCAACCAGGACAGCCACAGCTAAGGAGTCACACGGAAACCACGAGTATCTTGACAAGTTTCTTTGCTCAATTTGATTCAGTAGATTCATTTGAGGTGTGTCCAGTTGCCCCATGGACTGAATTCTAAAATCCTACGTTTCCAAAAATTGTACATTTTCAATTTTTAATACTTTTTATTTACTGTTGTACAACAAATATCAAGGGAGCTGAACCCTTGCCTTGACTTTTTTTGCATATAAAATGCATGCAAAATGAACAACAGTGAGCGTCCTTGCTATTTGCCATACCACAGTATCAATTTGCATGTTTAATGCTCACTGAAACAAGTACATTATTTATTTCATCGTCGTTCAATAAAAAACACTCAAAGTTATTAATTTGCATAAAATAGGGAAATTAGTTTAATAACCTTAAATTTATATCCATTCTTTTTACACAGCTCCCAAGGGACCACAATGATAGGGCAGAGAAAACTATGAAGAGTTACATAGGCGCTCTCGGGATCCACAATAAAGTTGAATTCTCCACAAATTGTTGTATTCCCAACTCCTATATTGCATACAATACATATTATGTGGAAAATTCCAATGATCAAATATTTCAAATTATTAGTTAATACAAGTATCCAAAGTCTAAAATCTATAAGTACAAAGATTTCTTGTTGGTACTTGATATAATATTTCAGTATAGTTTTTCTTTGTGTATTATTTGTATACCCTCACAATTTCCACCCATGAGAAAAACGTCCTTGACACAATCCTTAATACTGGGATCAAGTCGAACAGCCATACCCAAATTTGTTAGAGGCCCCAAAGCAACAATGGTCAATTTATCTAGATGTAATAATATGCAATAATTATATAGTATAATAGAGACATGGTAACTTTTCTGAATATATACTATACTTTACATCATCATTATGAGAGATGAAATAAACTGGTACTTAACAATTTGCAAAATACATAATAGACAGATACCTTTATATTCCTTTGCGAGTCTTATGAGAGCAAGGACGCCATGCTCTTCTTCTATTTTGGGTTCAATCGGTGGAAGCTCTACATCACCGAATCCATTGTGACCTTTTAGAATGGTATTAAACATTAAACACATCATCATTATCAGCTGAAAGCAATATGTATTAAGTGTTCCATAATATATAAAGGGTTTTTCTGGATTCTGGACATACCGTGATAAGGAGGGCAGTGAATTCCCAAAACATACGGTACGACCATGGGCTCTGCACTCCCCCGATAAATCGGTATCTTTTATACAAAATGTTAAAATACTAAATAACACTGTAATTACAAATAATGATTCTAGACAATTATTTTGTACCTACTAATATAGGGCGGACGTTCTCCTGAATTTCGCCGCTTATGTTCAATCAACTTTGAAAAAAATTACTCGTAAAAAATCCTTCCAATATCGGTATAAGCTTACATCAGTTACACTGGCAGCTTCTAAAGTTCTCGCGACGTTGGTACACACGTTGTCCACTGTTGAATTGCCATTGACACAGGTAATGCCGACAACTCGAAAGGGAATCTCTGGATTTTTATGAGCAGCAAGAGCCATGAAAATTGCAAGGCAGTCATCTGTTCCTGCATCAGTGTCAATCACAACAATCCTTTCTTCTCCAGTCTGCATAATTGAGGAAATCAAGACAATTGCAAATTAATAAGGGAATACCCTTAAAACCAATTTAAAAAATGACAAACATAACTTAACAATACGCATTTCAAAAAATAAAACACAAAGTGAAACTCACGTTTTCCATTTCAGTAGTTAAATTGAAACCTCTTCTTTCGTTAAACGGTAAACCAGGAATTCAATGAATGAAGTATTTCAAAACTTTAAAGCAAGACTTTTAAAGTTTACAGTCCAACCAAGTGACCCAAAGAGACTGAATAAAAATGATAATCTACAATCTACAACCTACACGAGTTGAGACCCAGTGTCAGGAGAATGTCAATCATGATAACGTACAGTATACACAGCCCTAAGTAATGCACATCATCTTATTTAAAAAGTATAAAGACTGTTAATCTCTTTATACGACAGCCTGTACTTTTAAAATCACATGATATTTAATATTTTATCAACACATGATTATATGTACAATGTACATACATTCTTTCTACAATCAAAGTTCCTTCTGAGCTCTCTTACTGAGTTATACACTACATAATATATGTATAATATCATATGCATGTCCCATTTGGGTCAGTAAAAAGGCTTTTCTTATCTTACAACTTCTTGTTAGCAGAGTATATCTACAATCTATACTGATAACTTATAGCATTGATTTGCTTACTTACTTTAAATCTCCAAGGCGTAACTATTTTCTATCGACTGGACTGATGTTGACAGATTGAAGGTTATAGTATTGATACATTTTCATAACATTATAGTACATTCAGCTTACATAAATTGAAGAAAGTCAATGCCAAATGAGATATGACGAACTATTATTATCGTTTGCTACAGAAAATTATTACTCGATTAAAAACATTAAACCAAACTGTCAATCATTATTACTTAATTAATAACTAAGGTTTGAATACCTTGGGGTTGTGATTTATGCCAACTGAAAACAAAAAGCCAAGAGCTATCTAGACTCTTACAACTTTTATAAAAATACCACAACTCGTTGGTGATAATAATCAGTTGTGATGTTATATAATTTGACATTTTCAAAAAAAATTCTTTATTACACTTCTTTAATCCGTCCGAACCGAGTAAAATGAACGAATTCAACGACATCAACACAAAAACTCGGAGAAAAATAAAGTACTACTCGTAAATTAGTAGCAAATAGTAAGTATAATAGTTAATAATGAAAATGATAGAATTATAATATTTTTGTAGTTCATACTCAAAACATGACATTATTTTGTCATAACAGGTATATAGTAGAATAATATGGAGATGATATTGATTTTTTGATTTCTATATTCGAATTATTAACTTGATACGTTAAGACGAAGAGAAGGCCTACTTGTATTAAGTTTACTTAGAACGCTATCATTACTACTTGAAGCTCCAGCTCCTGCAGACCAAGGTCCTCCTTGGTGTCCAGTTGGAGTGTTAAAAGAGTCTCTAGAAATTGGTCCACCTTTAGGTCCACGTCCGCGTCCACCTCCTCCACCTCCTTGGGAACGACCTGCTGGCCGCCCATTACTATTATCACCGTTGTTACTTTGATTTCTTTTGGTCGCCACTCGCTTGGCCTTGTCCAACTTGCGCTCAGCTACAGTCTTCTTCAAACCTTTCATATTTCGAATATTGATACTGTTCATATTTTGTTTTGGCATATGAACGCGACCCATTTTGGAACCAAACACATCCTTTGAAATATTTTTGACTTTCTTGGGCTACAAAAACATAAACAGAAATTATAATTTTTTGAAACTTTATGCTTGTAAAATATTAATTTAGTAAGAATAATACTTCGTCAAAATTATCACTTAAAATAAAGGGGAAAATAAATACAAACACATAATGCAATAATAACAACAATGGAAATAGAATTTCCGAAAGCGTGTATATAGTTTACCTTAAGTTCCTTGGGTTTCCTACAAGCGGACTTGAGTAAGTCAGCTGAAGCCAATTTAGTTCTTCTAAGAACAAAATTTACAGATGGTCCAATCTCTTCCAGTTCCACATACGGAGTTTTCTCTCCCGACTTTTTCAAAATGATTCGATATGACCTCATGAATACTTTATTGTCTACGTTGACAAATTGAAGAACATGCTCGATCCCCTCCAATCGGATATTTGTAATTTCTTCACCACGGAAAAAGTCAATCAAGAGGTTTTTGAGTCTATGAAAGTCTGAGGTTGGGGTCTGAAAGGCTTCCCCAGAGAATAAGAGACATGGTTTACATCCTACTCCAACTTTAGCATTCTTAAATTCATCTAATCCCTTGAAATTCTCGATTCCCAACTCCATCATGTCCAAGACGGAGCCATCAAATAGGCGACCTAAGGGATCATAATCATACATAATCATTAGTCCTTGTAGTCATTTATGGATATTTACAAGAGCTAAAAAACATTCAACTTCATACAACTAAAAAACATTCAACTTCATACAACTAAAAAACATTCAACTTCATACAACTAAAAAACGAAAAATGTATTTATTATTACTTTTATTGTATTTTTTACATACCAATAACAAGATTGTTTGGCCTCTTCTTGTTGCTAGATGCAAAGGTGAAGAGAGATGAGTCGTATTTATTACACATTTTCTCAATTTCATTTACAGCTTCAAATGGCCTATAGTCATGTTTCCGGCTAAAGAATTGTCCATGAGGTTTCTTCAGTTTGGTCTATTGTAAATCCAAAGAAAAAAACATTAATAAAAAACAAGTTGACAGTGTAATTTGAGGCATGATTTTAAAAAATTTACACTTTCATATCGAGAAAAGTAATGAGAAACTTCATTATTTAACATACAAAATCTTTGACGCAGTTCAATACTGTCTGGCTTGCTTTTACTCCTCTCATAAGAAGACATTGTTTGGTGTTTTCGAGGAGTTTCGGCTCCCGATTGACTAAAGCTCGTTTTCCTCGACGAGTCTTTGGTTTCCTATTTAAAGTAACAAAGTAAAATATAAGTAATTACTTAAATAATTAGCAAAAGTTAAGTTCAAAATGACAATCAACGTGTTTGTCAATCACAAATCACAATTCATGGGACATGTAAGAAAATACAAAACAGAAATCAGAATTATGATGTTTAATCGATTAAGTAAATAATACCCAAGTAATTCAAACGATAATGACTAAAGTTAATGCTTACACAACTCTCTTGATGACACCACCCATTTCCAAATGTATTTAACCTTTTAAAGAACAATTAATTAAACTTTTATCAAAATTTCACAAACTTGACAAAACACGGAACATGAGGTTTTGTTTTTTTTCTACTTTTATTGGCACATGGAAAAAAATTGAAAAAGCTCGCTCGATCAAGGATAAAGATAGATGTTTAAATTTTTAGGGGGTAAATATTTTTGCTCACTCTAGGAATTTTAATTACACTTTTTTTTCTGTGTTTACAAATCATGGATAATGGAACTCTCTCTGGACTTGATCTGGTCTGGAAAACAAAGCTCAAAATCCAAGTGGTTTCATAAAATTTTCGGTACGAGTGGATCTTTGTTGGCCAAGTTTTCACAAATTAACACCGAATCAGAGAGAGTTCAATTTGTTCTTGATCTTTTCAAGACCAAAAATCCTTTTCATAATGTCGAAGGTAATATTCCAAAATTATGTTTCCATCCTCTTAATTTCTTAATTCACGTTTACTTTCTTTTTATGTATTTGGACCATGATTATAAATTGTTACTAATTGCTAACTGTGCTTGCGTTTCATGTGACAGCCTTTAGAAAATCCACAAGTCTTTCTACTCAGTTTCGCACGCAAGGAAATGTACTCTATAAGGAAAAGAAGTTTAAGGAAGCACTTCGATCCTACAATTTATCCATTTGTTTCAGCCCACCGGAAAGTCAAGAACTATATTTGGCCATAGCAAATCGGTCTGCAATACACTTTGAACAACGACAATTCAAACTGTGCCAGTTGGATGTAAACTTGGTTATGAAATGCTCCATAGATTGTCCCGAAATATTACAACTCAAGACTAAACTTGGAGCTAGACTGGAAAGATGTATCAAAGAATCTCTTGAATGTGAATCCGCTTGTGAAAAATCTACTGCTACTACTACAACTTCACCGTCACCTTTGGAGTTTGATTTGAGTCTCAAGAATCAGAATCGTAGCATCACCTCTGCTGAAGATTTTATTGATATTCAAAATAATGAAAGTCGGGGGAGGCATGTTGTAACCAAGAAATTTGTTCCTGTTGGTAAGTGATCAAATGCTTCAACTTAATTGGCTGTTAATAGGTTGTTAACTAATGTTATGAAATAGTATAGGTACACACGGTAAGACTACATGCACAACAATAATGTTATTTATATTTTTTAGGTACACTGCTAATTGTTGAAGATCCTTTTGCAAAAGTCTTGTTAAATCAATACCGCTGGGATGTCAATCACTGTCACACGTGCCTTGGAACCATTTCGACTGGAATCCCGTGTGACTCTTGTGTGTTTGTATGTTACCCTTGTCTTTGTCTAATTATTATTGTTTTATCGTTTATCTATCATTATAATTTTTCTTTGATTTTTAAAATGTCCTACGATTCTTTTGCTATTCTCCCTTGTGAATATTGATGAATTTTATTTATTTACTGATTTGATTTTATTATTTCTCTATTTTTTATTTACCTTTCTTTTTGGTTTTATGTTTTTGTCTTGTTAACCCCATTTAGGATATTTTCTGTTCCCCATCTTGTCGTGAGGCTCAAGATGTTTACATGTGTCAAATCTCATCTCATCTCTATTCTTTGAATCCAAGTCGTACACTACTATTAGCGACCAAAATCATTACAAAAATGGGACCAACAAAGTTATACGACTTGTTTTTAAACCCCATTAATAACAACAACATTTACAATGACAATAATCATAATAATGATTCTGAGATAGATAAAAAGGGTGACATCATTTTGCTACAACAAGACCCAGATTTTCCTCCTGGCTTTGTGAACGGGGTATATGATAGTGAGGACTATCATACAATTTTGAATCTAATTCATCATAAAGTGTCCCCATCAGAACTACTTGAATACACTCTTGATGCCGCAGCCGTGACAGAGGCCCTCTGGTGCTATTCGACGTTTTTTGACCTGCATCGTGACCTCAACTTCAAAACTCTTGTGTGTCGACTCATAATTTTGCACCTACAGAACCTCCCTCCGAACGCCCATTCTATCAATGAGGTGGTTGACTTTGATTTGGTAGAGTATGGAGCTGGTGCTTATTCCCTGCTGAGTTTAATTAACCATTCTTGTGATCCGAATGTCACCCGATTTAATTTGGCCAATGGCTCTGTCGCCGTTATATCGATTAAATCCATCGACAGTAACACAGAGCTCTTGGACAACTATGGAGTTCACTATGCCGTCAATAAATTTGAAGAGAGACAGAAGCATTTGAGTGAGCACTACTACTTTACTTGTGATTGCCTCGCTTGTTTGTGCAAGTACCCATTATTTCGTGATCTGAAACAACAACAGCAACAATCTCAACTAATGAATCATACCAAAAATACGAACAATAGAGTTAAAAGTAATAGAAATAATAACAACAATAATATTGAGGATAAATCTTCTGAGATTGCAATCGAAAGGACGAATGAAAAGTTTGAACATTTGTTTGCCAAAGTTATGGGGGATGAAAAGATTGAGTTGGCAGACTTGGTTCAGTGCATGGAGTTCTATGAAACAATCTTTAATCTCCCCTATTTTAAGTTTAACGAAGCGCAAGAGACTTTCAAACATTACATGAATGTTACCATTAGAAAATCCATGCATTAGATAGAGCATGCGTTAGAGGAATGTAAGTGTACTTAATAAATTTAATAATAGCTAGGCTGGAAATTAATTTATTGAATTTTAAATGTTATGAATGTACACCGTCCTTGTCTCGTGAAATGTATGTGCCAATGTGTTATACGTTTTTTGCAATAATATAATAATGTAGTGTGTATTATGTATTAATACTAACAAAGGACTGTACAACCATTTTAATGTTACCTTAAATTAGAAATTAGAACTTGAATTAACTCGCATTAAACAACGACGACTATTATTGTCATTGTATTTATGTGACATATTATGTTACCATTTCTAACTGTGACTGTAAAAAAACCATTATTGTATTATGTTTTAATAATTAAGTATGTAGATGGAGGCTGGAGACAATTGATTACCTGTTATTTGCCAAATTACAACTATCTAACCATAAGTACAATCAATTTTGTACCTACTTTTTGTCATTTTAGGTGTATTTAATTACTAACCAAGCTGAAAATTACATATTACAATGTGTAATGCTGCATATATGTAAGTATAATCTATAATTATTACATAATAATAATATAATATCTTATAGATCGAAATTAATGAAAATAACTAATATTACCAGGTGTTCCCCATATTGTTATTGTTACATGTAATGAAAGGGTTGGCACTGAAATTAAATAACGTTAATTGTTAAAAACATTATGATTATCTCATTGCATACCTATGTCAAATGGCTGAAAACATTGAACAAGATTCAGTTTGTTTATTTAATGTTAATAAGATACGTCGATTCAAACGTAAAACATAATAATATGCTTATTTTTTCCTGGTACAACTGAAAAATATGTAAAATGAGCAATGAACACCGGTCATGCAAATGTAGAAGTAATGCTTTATATAATGTAACCGTGCACCTCTGCAACCTGCAGCTACGTACATAGAAAAAACGTATTTACAGTAAGTGTTGAAGCGAGAAGCAAGCACATTTTCACACTGCCATTAAGTTGCCAACAATGAGGCAATAATAGCTTTAGCTTTAATTGGCTTCTCATCTAAGTATAACGTAATGTATGTACATTATGTATATTATAATATTATTTTGTCATCGTCGACGTCAAAGATATTTAACTCGGCTGTTAAATATTATGTATACTCATGTGAAAGAAACCTGTGCCCATCACTAATACACATACACATGCACATAATGATAAATGCCTACCATAAAAAATTTGTAAATATGCTATTAATATTGATACTTCCATTGTTTCACTCTTATTTTTTCATATATTCACATTAGGATCGTAAAGTATGGTTAATAGCTGACGAGTTAAGCCATTATCCGTCATTTTGCTAATTTTAGAGGAAGTAACTTCCTCGTTCTTATTCTCAGTGGAAATTAGACTTTCTGCCCATCATACTGCATAACCATTTATTTGTGGATTGAAAATTGTTTTCTTTTTCGTGGAAAAGGTGAAAAGCCTACAAAAAATTTTATAAAATTTTCAGTAACTTTCTCCATCACTATACATAATTAACTTGCGTAAATAATTTGAGTCACGGTGGAAAATAATATTAACTTTATTTCTTCAAAGGTAAATCCCCTGCAGATAAATCATGATTAGAAATCTCGTGACACTTGTTTGCCTCACATTCTTGGCTCCAAGTCCAACCTTGGCCGAAGATTATCATGAAATTGACTTTGAAGGGGGTGAAACGGGCGTTCTTCATATTTTAAAAGTTATCGGAAGACATGTGAAGGAAGTCCATAATAGATACGCAGCGTAAGAAGCCAAAAAAATACTTTAGACATATGTATCAATGAAATACTGAATCTGAGTAATGGGCTAATTTCATATATTATTTTATGTATCATGTTGTAGGGATACTGAAAAATTTCAAACTGTTGGCCCTGTCACCATGTACCCATTGAATGAAGAAGATTTGAACACGGGCTTGGCTGTCATCTTGGCCACCTTTTCCCTCTTGTTCTTCATTCTTGCCATCGTCATCAGACTATGTGACTGTGCAGAAAGCAAAAGGCAAAAGGAACAAAAGGCTGCTCAAAAAGATTCCGAGTTAACGACAACGACAGTGGTCAAAGAGAAGAAGCAGGAGAAAAAACAGTCAACACGTTCAGAAGATGAGTCCAACGCCAATCAGCATTTCTACTACAATAAGCAGCTTGAGAAGGAAATGATACTCACAAAGACAGTCTGATGATGGTAATTAGACGGAAACAACTGTGATAAATAATAATATAATTGATAGTTTGTAGTTAGCCAAAACAATAAAGATTTTCGAGATTCAACTGCTGCTCCTTAAATATTCTGAGTGAGTGTCCAGTGAATGTAATAATTATAAGTATGGAATATTTCTTTGTATATATTATTGTTTTCTGTTAATATCCCTTTCTGTGAGTAAAATTCTGTCCTGTTTTAATTAAAAGAAATCATAATATTCTTCTAACTGTAAGCATTTTTTTTTGACTTTTTGCATATTAATATAATAGAAAGAAATGCATGGGACTAATTATTAGTTGAATTGAAGTTGAGATGAAAAATCAAAATTTGCGTATTGATCTTGTTTCTGACTGCGTTTGGTCTTCCTTGGGAAGATGAGGGAAGATGCGTTTGAAACATTCAGAGAAATCCGAAAAACACGAGGAACATTTTTTGTTTTGAGTTATCATAAATTATAATCATTTTTAATAAAGTTAACTGCTGTTATTTTACTCACCGCAAACGAATACTTAAGATGTTATAAGGGATAAGAGTTTTGTGGATTTGGAACCGCCTTGTGCGTTGCATTGATTGTTGTTGCCTAAATGAGATTAAGTGTGCGAAGTTTTGTAAAAGCAATGTCTCAAACTAAATCATTCCTTTTTTGGTTCTCAAATGAAGAAATCAACTTTCGCTTTGCGGTAAAGTAAAATTCCTAATACATATTCACACATTTCATGTTTCATACACTTTCTTCTAATAATTATAATTATTTCAACCAATGTTTTCATTCTCTATGATAATGCATGCATAAACCCTCAATTGTGTGAATCGACTCATGTGAATATTATTGTGTTTCATGGTTCAGGAGCTGGAGGCTTTAGTGAAGGTATTTCAGTTAGACCCTTCATATATACAAAAACGACAAGTATGTGGGGTAAGTAACGAAAATCAGCATGGCATTTACGATTGATGAAAGGATAATTTACTATTTATACTGATAATTATTAATGTCTTATGGTAATGGCGATTGGCGACATATACACATTACACGTTTGTGCAGTAATGTCAATCTAATGTACGGATAATTTCTTTGCACTATAGCCGTTTGTTGTCCTAAATCTCCCATCGGAGGACTATGCCAAAAAGATTATGAGTCGAACTGTTCTCATTCATTCTTGTACGGAGTTGTGGGGTTCAGGAAACTCAATGGACGAGGTTCATGAAGAATTTAAGACCAAACTGGAACTTACAAAACCCTATGAGAACTCCAGCTTCAGAGTAAACGTTGATACATATGGAAGAACTATACCACTTCGTCAAAAAATTGATCATATAGAGGTAAAAAATATTCTTGTGGCTAAACTATCCAACATAACTATATAACGTATCTAATAGTTGTTATTTATCATAATGCATTGAAGTAAACAAAAATTCAACTTTAATCCTATGTATTTCAATTTGTGTTTAATTTTTAGACATTTGAGTATCTGCCAATGAATGGAAACATTGATCTAAAGAACCCTGAAGTCACCTTACAACTAACACTATTTTATGGTATGGATTCGAACAATGTACCAGAAAATCCACTGCAGGTTTATTTCGGAAGATGGGTTAGTTTAATGTTTGATTTAACATCATTGTCACTGTATTGTAGTTAAAACTCAGACATGGGTTACCTTTTCCTAAAATTCCAGTTTTGTTTGTTAAATTAAAATTAAATTTTATTGGTTTGTTGATTGTTTTGGTAATTAGGTTGCTGATGGGCAGAGAAATTTGGCAGCCAAAATTTCATTGAAAACACGGAAATTTATAGGAAATACTTCCATGGACCCACTCTTATCATTATTAATGGCAAATTTAGCTCTAGTGAAACCTAATGACCTAGTTTTGGACCCGTTTGTGGGCACAGGATCTCTCCTAATAGCTGCTGCTATGATGGGTGGATATGTTTTAGGAACTGATATAGATTTTTTAATGTTGCACGCCAGAACCAGACCAACCAGAGCAAAACAAGTTAGTAACTTTTAATAATATGTTTGTCACCGTGTGTGATTACTTTCATTTTTTATAGTCAGGAATGTAACAAAAATGATTGTTTCTTTAAAAAGAATTCTTTGCATTTCCCATATTCAAGAAAGCACGAGCGAATGATGAAAGTGTACGAGCGAACTTCATCCAGTATGGAGTTGAGAGCCAGTACTTAGATGTGATGGGTAAGCAAAGATATCATAAAACATAAAACATTTCTATTAAAAATTTTTAATGGAACTGTACTGAGTTGAAATCAGATAGTGATCTTTGAAAAATCTCGTGTTTATCATATTTTTCATTCTAATGTATTTTTTAAAGTTGCCGATGCTTCCATACCTGCCTTAAGAAAGGACTTAATTTTTGATTCCATCATAACTGATCGTAAGTGTAGTCAGCTTATAAGATTATTCAATTACATGTATGCATAGCTAAATATTATATGAAAAAACATCATAGCAATTGCTAATGCTTTGATATTATAAAACTTTCAACTTTAGCTCCTTATGGCCTTAGAGAACCGACCGAAAAAATTGGAACAACCAAAGTGGATCATAAAATTAAGGAAGAGCATTTACTGCAGCACTTCCCATCAAAATTAAACTATCCAATATGTGAAATTTTTAGTGACTTGATAAACTTTAGTGCTGAACGGCTTACGATCGGTGGACGAGTCGTGTTTTGGCTTCCTGTTTCCAAGTATGAATATAACTATCCCTAGTCGTAAAAAGTTTTTGTAGTTATTTTTTGAGCTAAATACTAAATAAATACTAGTATTGAAATGGAATTTCGATATCGCCGCCTTATATTTGATTTTGATTCAATTTTGCTCTTTTAGAGAGGACTACGAAGAACAACACCTCCCTCAAAATCCTTGCTTCGAGTTGGTTGCGAATTGCGAACAAACTTTGTCAAGTTCCGCTTCCCGTCGCCTTTTAGTATACGAGAAAATCCATGAACCTTTAGGACAATGCTTCACTACAATGGATTCCTCTTCTAATATGTACCGGTTTAGATCTTTAGAACCGAATAGCAATAAACCACCAAAAGATAAAAAACCACTTAACATTTCCGCCTATAGGAAAAGTAAAGCAAAGAAACGAGAAGGTGTCATACCAGTAGAAAGTATAAGCATGAATTGAATAATAATATAAGCGTATAATCAATAATATAATAAGTACCGAAACTAAAACATCGTACAATATCATCAGTTATGAAAGGTTGTAGCCATGAATGTTCAAGACTAGTTTTTTGTACGTAGGAATCATGCCATATGATACGTTTTTACTTGTTAAAAAAACTTTTTGTTTTTTAATAAACGCTAAAAAGTTAACATAGTGTGAAATTGGATTTTCGAAAACCTTTTTGTGGGCATTCAAACATTTTCTTTTTGAAAAAAATCAAAGGTTGTTCCTTGTACGTTTTAAACAAAAAAAATATAAAGTAAAACCTTTTAGTTTTAATACCTATACATTATAAAGGTTTACTTTAGATAAAATGAAATAGATAAAAGGACAAATAATCATTTTGTTTTTAGTTTGTTTCATATAAAACGTAAACATGATCTATGGCCATGGGCAATGCGCCACGATTACTTAATTTTGTTCAGCCATTTACCAGTACACACACATGAAACCAAAACCAGACAGTTCGAATACATAATATTGCATAATTTTATATTTTATATGCGGAATGCAGTTTTGAGGATTTGTTTTACCTTCTGTCTTCAGTGAAGTCAAACAAACTATTAAGTAGTTGACAACAGAGTATAATAAATTATAATACTAATCACTTGATAAATAAATCTAGACTCTACTCCACTCTTTTTGTTTTTCGTACAAATAAGTACAAAGGGAAATATTATGCATGATTACAATTACTATGCAACGAATGCATCAATTATTCCCATAATTAATATGTAACATATCTACAAGATTAGTGTAATATAATGTAACTGTATGTATGAAGCGTATTTTTTCCAGTAATTATTTTAATTTAATCATGTTCTTGGCCATCTGAGGTTGTACATTGCATTGTCTACACATTGTGTGTTGAAATGACGAGCACGAAGGTTCATTCCCGCACAACTCATAACAAAGTGCGATAGGTTTCGATCGACAGTTTTGCTCGACAAAAGAAATCTCTCTCGCAAATCATAATCATATTATCCCATCATAACAGCAAGTATAAATATAGAGAGAGAGAGATTGATTGCGAATTACGAATAAGATGACAATGGCCCAATAAAGTGGTACAATATTCAACGACATGATGATCAAACCTTGATAGGTACATGATCAACCGATCACTGCTACAAATAGGATTATGTATTGCTGATGATGATGATTATTATAATGATGACTGTATATTCTCTGTATTGTCATTGAGCCCGATTTCTGTGAGAGTAAAAAACTCATAAAATTTGGCTCGGGCCAAACACAGACGGTATTGCCATAATATTACTCTGACGTTCACCCGTCAGCATTCTATCATCAAACAAGTCCTCGTCATCGAGATTAGCATCGAGATGAGACTGTTGTGGATCCCTTATTGTGCTTTCCTTATTGCCGGATTATCGGCCGAAAACAAGGTTCCAGGCAAAAATCCTAAAGTGGAACTTAGTGAAAATGACTACGGAGTTGTAAGCCATGACGAAGCAGTGACAGGTCAGGGAATTCAAAATTTAGATGAAAGCTTTTAGACGAATAGACTGTACAATTTTGCAGTAGGTAAGAGCGAGCAAAAACGTTGATCGAATATTCTTTTTCTACATGTTGTATTATTTATGTAGATAAATGTGGAGCATTGATACGGGGACTCCAGACTGGAGACAATGGAATTATCGAGAGTCCCGGATACCCTCTTGGATACCCACCCAATGCTGATTGTGAATGGAGAGTTCAGGCAGAAAAAGGGCATTTGATTCAAGTTACGTTTTTCGATGTACGAACGCAAAAACCAAGTGTACCCTTTGGGGAAGCTCATGACTATTTGGACGTTTCTCTTACTGGAGATATGAAAGAAACTCAAAGGTAAACTAAAGTAAACTGTCTGTAAAAGTATGATACGTTAAAATTATATTTTTGGTGAGTTTGTTTTGCTCACACGAAATTGCTACAACTGATTTCATATAATTTTTTATTTGTACATCTATGTCCAGATATTCTGGTGACTTGAATGCCATCACCCCATTCACACTTATTACCGAAGGTCCAGAATTGTATCTGCGTTTCAAGTCTGAAAACAGTCATGACCCTGGATACACTGGATTCCGTATTGCCTACTATGTAAAAACTAAAAAAAATGACAGTAATATTTTTTTGAATACAGTCGACAGTTTTCGCGGATACAGTATCTAAGGCGGAAAATATTCGTCAATTTCTTCCGTATTATGAACTAACAGAATTCTACGATACTATAAAATAATGTAATCTTTACCAGGTTACAAATGACACTGGAGTCACATCTCTGTTGCCACCGAAGGGTGCCATTGCGGGTAAATTACGGATATAGATAATGCTAGATAAAAATACTGTACATAATACTTACATTGCTTATGCTTACCTTGAAATCCAACTAAAAATCTTGCTAAAAATTAGCTTCTTGTTAACATTTTCTCTTTATACATACCTATATTTTATGCAGTTGCCTGTAAATACGAGCCAAAAGACTCACCCATCGAAGTCCCAGGCAAAGAAGACATTGCACTTGACAATGTTGAGGAGCTTCCAATCGCTGCCCGAAAATTAGACCAGCAATTGCAGAGAGAATTTGAGGAGTTGGAACAAATCAATCGAACAAATCCTCATCCATATTTAGTAGCCCTTGTTTTAGACGACGAGCAATTTTGTTCCGGTATTACATAATTCATAATTAATATAACTAAAGCTAATACTGACTGTACATTGTACATCACACATGTATCATTTTTCAAAGGAAACTTCTTCTATGAAATTCAACTCACTTGAGAATTTGCTTTGTAATCTGTATCTAGGTACCCTGGTTCGTAATGACTACGTTCTCACAACTGCTCACTGTGTTGGAGATGTTGAGAAAGTAGATTTAATTTTCGGAACTGATGATATATCTGTGGATGATGCTGGAGTGCAGAGGAGAACCGTGAGTCAAAATGAGATAGTGTCTCATCCCTACTTTAATTCCAGCACTGGCTCAAATGACATTGCCCTCATTAAGCTGAGTGAGCCAATTAAAGTTTCGAGATTTGTCAAAGCCATTCGGCTACCAACATGGTCTCTGCTTGGAAATGTTTTCTCTGGACATGGAGTCAAGGTCTCGGGATGGGGAAACTCTGCAGGTATACAAGAAATTGTATATAAATTAATGGAATGATATTGTTTATCTGTATAGTCATTCTAATTTATAACATTTTGACCCAAAATTTTAACAATCTTTATAATAGAGGGAAGCGTTTTCTCAAAGTCTCGCAGCAGAGATTTGGTCATTTCCCCAAATGCTGGTTGTCGCTCCTCCATCTTCAAGGGACTCAACGGAATGATGATGTGTAGCAAGCAAGAACCACAGACAACCATTTGCCAAGTAGGTCTTACACTTGCAACAAAAATCAAATTAAAATAGAAAATACAGGGAAAATAATTGAAGTAGCGGAAATTAACCCCCAATTTTTTTAAAAATATTTAGGCAGATTTAGGAAGTCCAATCACCACAAGATGTGCTGAAGAGAGGATCCGTCACCCCCACCAAAATCGAAGAAAGAACAGAGTTCATCATTTGTACAGTGGAAGTTCCATCATTCCTGGATTCTCGACCAGAAAAAATGTTAACAGTGGCCCAGGTGGAGGAAATGGAGGACCAAATGGAGGTAGTGGCTTGGGAAATGGCAATACTCTAGGAAATGAGGTCGGCTCACAGTTTGTTCCAGGACCCCCGAACGGTGGAGCCGGAGCACTTCCTGGAGCTGGTGGACTAAACCCCCCTAATAATGAAATTAGTGACTCCCTCAAGCCCCCGAATGGCAACCCCAACTTGCAGAACCCACAATTGCCCGGAGCAGGTCAAGGAGCGGCGATCATCCCAGGAGTTTGTTATCGCACATTAAATAATCCACTGGCTCGAAAACCATCAGCTGGAGAATCTTCCAAGAGAATCGTTAGTGTCTATCGTCCAGCACCCAATAAGAAGCCAGCCAAGCCTGCTGCTGAAAAACCAGCTGCTGCTGCTACTACTACTACGACCACTGAAAAGTCTTCGAGACCCAACAAGCCCGCAAAGCCTGGAAAACCAGCTAAACCGGCGGCTAAACCCCAGCCAGGAAATACTAATACAGATACCAACAACCGACCAAATAAGCCCGCAAATAAACCAAATAAGCCGAGTAATACTGATAAACCTGCGAG
This sequence comes from Sminthurinus bimaculatus, assembly GCA_034698285.1. Classification (NCBI taxonomy): domain Eukaryota; kingdom Metazoa; phylum Arthropoda; class Collembola; order Symphypleona; family Katiannidae; genus Sminthurinus; species Sminthurinus bimaculatus. Next base: position 2,937 of record JAQIVE010001614.1, on the reverse strand, counting down.
TAGCAAACCTAAACCACCAACTAAACCAGAAGCACCATCAGCACCAAGCGCACCATCAACAGAAAATCGACCCAACAGACCCACTGGACAAAAACCCAATAGACCAGCTACTGGCGGATCCGGTTCTGGTAGTGGATCTGGATCGGGATCTGGGCCTTCTGGTACCGGTCAAGGAAACAGACCAAATAGACCAGTTTCTGGTGGCAGTAATCCAAATAGACCAAACAGACCAAATAGTCCTGGTGGTCAAGGACAAGGACAGGGACAGGGTCAGGGACACCGACCTGGAAATAGACCAACTCAACAACAAAATCAACAAAATCAGCAAAACCAACAGAATCAAGGAGGAATTTCCCAACAAAATCCTGGGATTGGAAACACATGTCAAGGATTCCATCGATCCCCCAATGTTCTCCTTGGCATTGTGTCCTTTGGAAGCTGTCAAAAGGGATTTGTCTTTACTCGCATTACTGCCTACATGGACTTCCTTTCTGATAATATGGGACCATGGTATGAAAATGAGTACTAGTGAAAAAATGTAATATACACGTAGTAGTTTGGCTGTTATTGAAAAACATGCATGTTATAACAGAACGATACATTTCAGGGGAAAATAAAAATAAAATATTTATTTGACTTCTAAGACAATGAGGGTATGTAGCTCTGTAATTCATTATTATGAGCACTGAATACTGATTACTCATTTGGTTGATCAACTTCCTAGTTCCAACGTATATAGCATAACCCTATAATTTTTAGTCATCACTCATCATAATGTAAGGAATGGCTAAACATTCACAGATATTCTGGTATGCTCATACTTTTCTTTACACTGCCATGAAAGTTTGAACTTTGTCACTAAACATGCATAATATGTAAGATATGTCCAATTGACTGAAGACTAAACTTCAACTTTACACTTTATACTTTATACAGTAATTAAAGAAAATTTCTATAGTATAGATAATGTAATGACCTGCAAACGTGAGTATTTGTGGGTGATGTCAGCTGTCAGCAGCACTTTAGTCCTCCTGAGCATTTTGTTGCATTCAAATTTTATAAAACTTATACACACAACACACATACACACAAGTTGGCAGAAAATATTTTATACTTGCGAAATGAAACACAAACTTGCCCTGTGGGCAGCCACACTTCAGAATATTATCATAAAATCCTAAACTCTTAACATTTTCTCCTGCTTCATGCAATCACTGGTCACTGCAGTTAAATAGTTAAATAGAGTTGAACGTCCAATATCCAATATGTCAAAAGTCAAAAATGATTTGCCATTTGCAGTCACTTCAATCCTCAGTCTCTAGTTTAATGTTAAATAACATACTTACGCACAGTGTAACCAAACCCCTCACCTGAGGACATCATGCAGTACTTTCGAAGTTTTGACCAAAACATAGTCTAAAACATCTCCTGGTGACATTTCTTAGGGTTAGGGGGCTTATAGAGGAGTGAATTTACACATCCCGCTTATCCACGCCGAACCCGCCCCTCCGAGTGGCTTTTTGCGGGTGTTAGGGCGGGTTTTTATTGTTTAAAAAGCTCTTTAACACAAAATACGTGTACTAAAAGACACGTTACTGTCTCTGAAACTCCCTCGAATTGGAATTTTCCAAATCGGACATGGTATATAAGAGTTACCCGATCCCGGGTATTATTAAGAAAATTCGGCGTTTCCCCCAATTTAAGCTTATTTAGTAGCTAAATTCACTTCTATTTTAATCTTTCATATAAAAAATCAAAGAGAAAATGGGAAAAGTCATAAAATTGTAAAATTTATTTGTTCACCCGGTATTCGCAAAAAATTTGCAAATTCAAAAATTGCAAAATTTCAGAAATAAGGCAAAAACTAGTACAAAATGTACGTAAAATCGTAGCTAGTGATTAAATTACTCTGTTATACGAAATATACTCGCATAAAACATGCACAACGGCGAAAAATGCCCGGGTATTTTAGACTATGTGACAATTTGCAAACCGAGATTTTGCACAGTTTCTATAAGTTGCTACGATTAATTTTTTTTTAAAAAATATCTACGAAAAAAACTACACAAGATGAGATTGGAATCAACTACTGCAAATTCCTGCGTTTTACGTGACAGTATTTGAAAGTTTCTTGTACTCTCTCCCGTGTTAAACCAATTTTTTGCAATCGATTTGTAACGTTTTGGCAAATCCGATTGCACTCAAAATGCACAGAAACCTTCGATAACTATCATAGATTGATTTGGCATCCTAATTTGCCCGGATATTCGAACTTCATTTTACCGTGCCCATGTCCTCAGATTAGGGGTTTGGTTACATTGTGCGTCGTGTCAAACTTTCGGCCTGAAATCTTTTAAAAAACTTGTCATGTCCACGTTGAAGTTGGCTTCTTTTATATCTCGCGTTACAACCTCCCGAGTTTAAGGAGTTTTTGCGAGGTATGTGGGCCGACCCTTTTATTCCTATTAAAATTATTGGAGGATTCCGTGTTTTTAACGACGATTCTAAATACTTGGTATTTTTACTAGCTTTTTTCTTTTCCCGATCATCAACAAAATAAATTCCTATAATGTAACACCCCAAAAATGAACGTTTTTCCTGCTTCCTCAAAACTTCCAAAGAAATTTGATTGTAGGGCAAAAAATGATGGAGAATCTGAATCTGAAGTCAGATTTTTTAAAATCGATCTGGAAAATCCCGAATTTTGGGTTTTTCGGGGATAACAGAGATAACTAAAATTGACGATTTGAAAACGAACATACATATTAATATGGATTATGGGGGTAATAAACTATGGGGAACACGATGCCGTACTTAGATTTTTGAAATTCCTTCAACTTTACCCGGGATTTAAAAAACTCCGAATTTTCGGTTTTGGCTTTTACAGCCAAACGAGTTGATCGATTTGGATGGGATTTTTTTTGTTTGCTTTTTCTG
>JAQIVE010001613.1:0-23828 GCA_034698285.1 Sminthurinus bimaculatus | reverse complement strand
ACAGTCATGTCCATTGTGAGTACGCTGTATTCTATTCATGTTGAATTGGAATTTAAAATCTGCACTAAGCATATTGTGCCATACCCTTGCATATAATCACAATATTATTATGAACAGGAATATGCATACGTGTTTGTGTAGGCAGAAGACGTTGAAATATTTGCAAAGGCTCGAGAGTCCCATGTGATCAAAATTACGTCCTCGGATTCAAACTCTTCGTTTTTACTCAATGTATGCATACTTACGTACAAATCGGGACATGCATACACGACGTTGACGTGAACCCTCGTTCGCTGTTCACTCACTCGAGCCTGATAAAAGATTCACATTTGGAGAGACACAAATATATATTATATACATACATGAAATGTTTATTTTATCGGTGGAAAAAATGTACGACGACCCTTCTTCAAATTCAAAGTCAAATTCATATTCGCCCTATAAATATTATATAACGCGGAGATAGGCGAATGCTTGAGAGTCGATTGGTTGTGTTGTGTTGCTTGCTGTTGTTATCATTGTCATTGTCGTCAACGTTGTGCTTGTACGTGTATTTTTCTATTGTAAATAAATATTCAGACAGATAGTAAGATGTTTGCAGTTTGTAGAACATGCTCCATTTATGTAGACTGGGGAAGAAACAGATGACAAATGTTCGAGTTGTCACTATCCTTGTATTGTGTTCTTTTTTCCTTTATATTCTGTATGGATGTATCCTTAGGTATATGTTATGTAGTTACTTGATTTTTATTTTTACGTGCATTTTATTCTATTAACCAGCAGTAGGAGCATGTGTACATACATAGTAGGTACATAGACTGGGCTGCGCACTGTACGATTTGCTGGGAAAATATGAGGAAAAACTCATTAATTTGTCCATGTATTTCTCCTACCCTTATATATGCGGAGCAGGTACAAAATATAAATACGTTCAAAGGTTCAAACTTCATTTTTGTATACATCTAGGAAGGGATATAGGGACGTCGTCTACGCTTGGAACGAACAACATACAGCATACAAGGTATCTGCACCATTGTCATAGTTCTCTCGTCAAAGTTGACAGTTTCCCCCTCTCTTTGTGTTCCTCTCTCTCCGTCTCCAGATTCCAACTATTCATAAATAAGAAATGAGAACGACAAATGAGTGATGCGACTCTCGCTCTCTCCGCAGCATTTCCCATAGTTATTATTCTTATGTATGTACGCAAGTTATGCTCCGCTTTCTTCAATATTCTTTGTACATATTATCCTCTGTATGGACATTACTCTTTTATGAATAAATACATGTATATGTAGCATAGCTACCTAGAAGGATAAACATATAGATCCTCCTATTGTTCTGTAGATTCATGGGATAGAAAAAGAGAAGTGTAAGTAGACATTGAGGGATTTCTGTTTTACTACCCATGAGGTAAACTAGCAACTAGTTTTGTATGTATGCATGCTTGTATTTTCTTCTAGTTTATTATCCAGTCCGATATTTAGGTACACACACACACACACATTAGGGACAACAGGAGCAGCAGTGGCAGTGGCAGTGCAAAAAATAGTCCTTGTCATGTACAAAACAGTCAATACTAATATTACTACAGGCAGTAGTAGCATATACGTATAGTAGTATTATTTAGGGGAAACGAACGCAAGATAGAAGAAAGGATAAAGAGAAGGAGGACGAGAAATAAATGAATAGATGAGATTGAGGAACTAGTTATTGTGTCATTTTTATGCAGCTCTCATTGATTACGCCCCGATAAGACATTCATTTGTTGCTCTCGTTTTTGTCGTCAAAAATATCATTGTAGTATTGAGTATTAGAGAGATTTGGCATTAAAGCTGCATAAAAAATTATTTTTTAACATAAATTGGATCATATTATTGTACATCAATCATCAATGAAACTTGTTGTTTTGAATGATGAAAGCTGGCTCAAAAATTGATCAGAAAACAAAATTTTCAAAATGATAAAAATGTCCAAACAAATACTGTTGCTTACTCTCACAAGTCACTTGTGCACGTCAAACCTCGGTAACTACCACAAAAACAAAAGCCATCAATAAACAAGGTCTAATCCAGAATCTAAATTACAGATAACTATTGTACATGCATCACAACACACGTGTAAAAATTGTGACTAACTACATACATGCATGCATGCTTAGTGCACACATTGCCCAATTCCATTTGCCTGTACTGCATACTGTATACTGTATACATAGAGCTTTTGATGCCATGCCATGACTTTATTTTATTTTTCTGACTGTACTGTACTGACTACTGACTGTGGTTGTGATCAAGTATTACGAATCTACCACATGTGATAATGCACTATTATTATGTAGGATGGATTATTAACTCGTTTCCGTGCGTAAATACGGTGATTACAACGTTCCTTCCAGTGCATGATGGCAAATACAATGTAGCTAACCAATCCAATCCAATCCATTCGGAGTCAGAGCACATTTACACAGGAACGGTGCGAAAGTGCTGAGCATATAGGTTTTAGTTGGGCTAACATTTGTATTTTGTATATTTGTACTTCTCCGCCTACATTTTCATTCCTATTATTGGTATTCCCGTGCCTATTCCTATTTAAACGGGGAATGAAGGTCAGTCGAGCTTATTATTATAGGTATATCCGTAGAATGTAGATGTGGAAGTAGATACAGGCATAGTTGCTAGATTGTGGATTGTGGATAATATGGTTGGTTTGGTGGATTTGCATGTGTCAATCCTCCTCCTCGATTTTCTCCATTTAATTAGTTAGCGGCAAATATTATAAATAGAAAATATTATTATCATCTGATACCTCACTCTATGCTATACACACAACACACACACAGTCAACCCATTTTGTTTTTGACATGAGAGTAGATACTACTATTGCAATCATTTCCATCTTTTTGTTACTTAGTATTCAGATCGAATTGACAAACACAAGATCAAACTGGCTTGGCTTGCTTTGGGTTTCGTCTGACTTGGGAGTGAAATTTAAGACAAAAAGTCAAGCCAAGCCAAGTCAAGTCATGCCGAACCCGAGAGGTAAAATCGGGCGGGGGAACCTTTTTGACTATTTCTCCTTTTCTGTCATTTTCCCTATCTGGATGATGAGTGTTATCCAAGTTCTATGACATACTCGATATGGATACGGAGCATTAGATTGCATGGTTTTAGGAAATGAGTGAAATTCCCTGTCTCTTTCTCCCGCTTTCTCCCCTCATAACATAACATAGGTAAATATCAAGACAAATATCATTAATTAGCCTCGCTGATTTCCAGGACTAGTGAAGCAGAAAAAATCCACCCACCTTGACGCTCTCTCTCTCTCTCCCTCGTTCTAGTCTTCTGACTCTCATTTGTACCGCGACGTAATCCAATCCGTAAATACAGGCGAACGAGAGAAGTTCGTCTTGTATAAGGTATAGTGAAGTGTACAGTGTACAGTATATACGGTACATAGGTGGGGAATGGGCTATTTCGACTTGTATTAGTGAAATAGTGACTGACTGACTCAGTGAGACTGACGTTATTCTCTATATTGATTTCTTCATCTCATTCTCTTTCCTTCCCTCCTTCTTGCTCTCTTGTTCGTTAGGTCGTACTCTAGTTTTACTGTACTCCGCGTGTTGTGCTGTGCTGTTCGGTTCTGTGTGTTCCTCAGAGGCAGAAAACCGGCTCGATTTCACTCCAGTTTTGTTTCACTTGATCCAGACCCTGATGATGATGAACACAACATGAACACAAACGTGAGCGCAAATACACACACACATACACAAAGATGTATAGATATTGTATGTGCTCAGTACACAGTACACATTCTTATTACACAACAGTGTAGTTTCGTCCATGTGGTAAAAGGTAAAGGCCATAGAATATATCTATACGGTGTACGTTACACGTAGTAAAACGAGAGTCCGGATGCCACCGTCCAATAATGTATTGTACAATATTATTTAGAAAGTCTGGGAAATTAATATGACACAGTTTACTTTACACTGTCAGCTGTACGTGGAATGTATTGTAGAGGTTTGACACAGCATTTTCCTAGCATTTTTGGCAGCATAATATGTTTAGTATACATTTAACAAGCCATAGATTTTTGTATTACTAGTTCATGCATAATTTGTTTTGGATGTCAAGCTATTAAATCAAATTATTCAACACTTGGTAGAACAACGCAGCAAATTGTTGAGTTTACAATGATATACTACAAAATAAGCTACAAAATAAGGTCCTATTGTCTGTATACAATGATGCTGTACATATACGAATTTATGTGTGGCAAGCCTTTCTAATTTTGTCTACGACTAGAATGTAGGTTCCTTTTTCCCTGGATGACACAGACCGGAAAGAAAAACAACAATGGCACTAAAGCACGTTGATTCACCTCTAAAGCCTTCATTCAACATTTGCAATAATGTTTCTACACAAATTGGCGATGAAAGTGGAGGTAGGAGAGAGAATCCTTCGACTCGTGTCTGCAATCGTAATCTACTCTTTTATAGAGCCATGCATACAGACTAGTTACACATGGAAAAGTTCACAAGAGAGAAACTCTGTGGGGGCGGGGTGACGTTGTACAATACTATACACAACATACAATATAATACAATGCAATACAATACACTACACACTAAATCTATACGGAAAATATGTTCTTAGTGTTGTCACTGGAGTAAATGGGAAAAGTCCTCGGTGTCATATTTGTGTTTATGGGAGCGAGTTTTTGCTGTTACAGTTGCAGTTGCTGGCTGGTTGGTTGAATGCAGGGAATTTTGTGCCATGACGCGCTGTGTCCCTAGAATGATGAAATGAGGGAGTCAAATATTTGCATTTGTTCCCTTGCTCCTCTTCCCCTTTCGTCTGGCGAAATAGAAATAGGAAAAGTAAGCCCGAGTTCGGATGTGGATGAGACAGAATAAAACTTTGCTGTAGAAAGAGATAGAGAGAGAGAGAGAGAGAGAAGAAATGGCGGTGGATGCATAATGTACAATGGTAAGTGTATAGTACTGTACACTGTACAGATAGTACAAAGTTGAGAGTGGTGTTGGGGTGTGTTATATCAGGATCAGTCGAAGCAGAGTAAACAGGAAAAAGCTTGATGATTCTTACTTTCCTATTTCACTATTTCACCTTGCTCTTACTCCAATTCGTGTACACACGATGCTCTATATACGTATAATACATACTATTATGTTGTACTCTGTACATTTTAATCTTGTTTACATTCAGGCACTACGAGAAGTCATTCCTCACGTCGCCAACAAAGGAAGAAGACTCTCAAAGCTCGAAACTCTGACTCTGGCCAAGGTAAAAGATTGCTTGATTATTATTATTATTCTTACTCTTACTATAATCGTATTCCACACCATACATGAACCGTGTCGTTACAAAATATATCTACTGTACATTATACATTATGTGTAAAAAAGAAAGTTGAAAGTTGGACACACAAAAAGCGCGACCAAAAACGAGAAACTGTCTGGAATTGTTGTCAGTTTTTCTTTTTGCTCACGAAAGATCTTTTATCTAATGTACGGATACATACACTAACTATTCGTGTTATGTTTGTATTTATTTTGATGTTTATTTTCTCACTCATGTACAAAGGTTCATGTTCAATGTTCATGTGGTCAAATGTTTTTTTTTCTACCAATACTTTTAGAATTACATCGTTGCCCTCACTGGGATGGTGGTGCATGACGATGTGGACAAGGAGGATGGAGATCCAGATCACACGACCAGCCCTATGAGCAAAGACTGTCTGTTACAGGCTGCAGCTGAGGCAGAGGACTTTACCTTCGATTTGGACATTGCAGACCATCAGGACAGTCTTGGGTTCTACGACGACTAGAAGCAAAAGTAGAATCTTCTATATACATAAATAATGTAATATATAATATGGTATTATACTTAGGAACATAGTGCATAGATTGTATATATTGTACAAGTATACTTAAATATATATTATGGGAAAAGACGACGAATGACGAGAAGATGAAATAAGAAGAAAAAAACTTTCTCATCTTTTCAAACACACTAACACTGCTAACACTATCCACTATCCACCAAACAAGCAACAAAACCCAACCAAACCAACACTTCTCACTTTCATCTACTTTTCTTTTCCTCCAAGTAAAACATCCCCTCGACAGTTTCCCAATTTAGTTGATGACGTCCCACATCACGAAAGCGACGAAAGGAAGAGGGAAAAACTGGATAGCGAAGACGAATAAGTTTTACCTCAACGAAATGATAGATACAACACGATGTAGGATAATAACACGACAGTTATGCACACATGTATAGGGAAACCATACTTATTTACACAGATACAGCGCAGATAGCGTCGGATAAGACACAACTCTATGTTGTATACATAGATACGGATATAAATATTACAACCACCAATATATACATATTATTAATAATATTGTTATGAAATCGAGGGAGAAAAGTCTTGTACTTGCACAACTTGTAACTACTACAAACATCATTATGTCTATGGTATGAAACCTATGTACGGCTATGAACCACAAGGTTACAACTAAATATCTTTTTTGCGAGGTGAGAACTGAAAATCTGCGCATTTATTCACGTTAGGAAAAAGAAGGCATTTGAATTTTGAATATTTTATTCAACGACGGTCTATATTATGATATGTAAACGATAGTCGTGCGTCAAATCTATCTATAGATAATATAGAGAAAAATATGTGCTATTTCAAACGATAATAATATACCTAGTAATATGTTCATTATATTGTAAAAACTAAAGATAGGCTACTTTAAAAGCAAACTTTTAGCTCATTGGAAACATGCAACTTCTTTTTACAGCTCTTTTTAAACCGTTTCAATTAAATTGCCAACGATAGATATATACCTATCATGTAAAAGTATAAATTTGGTGTAAACACCATTCAACGTCCCACCTAAACCATCTGATAAATGCGGCATTGAAATGACAAGAAATTTTTTGAAAAGTATTCTTATATTACAAAGATGGAAGCATGGAGCAGATCATGTGAATGATATATTGTAATTATTATAAAGGTCATAGATAGGAGTCCAATTCCCTTTGAAAAACTTATTTCAAAGAAAGGAGGAGACTCATTGAATGCTGAGAAATTAAGAATGAACAGATAATATGAAACTCCAAGCGACGTGTATCAAATAACGAGTAGTAAGCACATATTCGGATTGAGCTGCACATTACAGGTATAACAACATGAGAGGTTTTGCAGAAAGTATAGTATGCAGAACTACCGTATTTGCTTAAAACGTTAGACAGCTACAGTGTGAATAGTAGCCATGGATGAAAGGAATTCTCCATGTTGAAAGTATTACTTTTAAATACTTTCAATGGCCAAATAATTTGAATAGTCTGGCTGCCGCATTATTCAAGTATTTATGGTATCTGTATATTATCAAAAATCTTTCTGTACTCCATTGTGTAGCATTACAGGCTTGCAGATTTTCCTATATGTTCATCGGGCTTTGTTCAGGTTCACCAGTTGTCAATTCATACTGATATTCATGTATAATGTATACAGCCGACTTATTTAGATAAAAGAATGGAGGACAAAAGCTTTGTATTCTCTATATTATGTAGATATATGCAACACATTTACTTTCTATGAATTTTAAGTCAAAAGACCAAAAGATAAAAGACAGGCGAGCGAAAGCTAGGAAGTGAAAGAAGAGAAAATAGAAAATGGAATGGAGTGCGGGGGAATGTGATATTATGTAGTATCTGTTGATACTGTGTATACTGCATAAATATGTACTTATATCAACACCGCAGAAAATTCCGTTCCTGCTTCTATACATGAACCTGTTGCTCCATTCAGTCTAATCTATACTTGAGTCATTCCATATTTTTCCATTGCTCAGCTTTATCTATTGTGTAATATGCGTTTTACAATAAAGCATTTCTATATTCTTGAGTAGTAATAATAATTGTAAACTATTGCGGAGGTTTGGCATTCAGTAGAATGTTCATGAATTTAAACTTCAATTCTCTTTTCCCAAAGATGGATTATTTAGACCACGGTGGAAAAAGAAAACAAATACAAATAAAATTTCACATTTTGATTTAAGTATCAAATAAAAAGTTACTGCAGCGTATATACATAAGTAGCTCTGTATGAAAGATATTCCAATAAATTTGCTTCTACTTTATGTCAGTTTCAATTCATAACTCTTCCAGTATACTCACTTTTCTATGTGTCTACATGGCTGTAATTTTAACTGTAAGTCGGTATGTACATGATACAAGACAAAATGTTTTTCCAATGAACACATGAAAGAGAAAAAAGTATTTATATTAGATACATATTATACATATTACATAATATTAAGAAAATGCTTGGACAAATAAGCGTCGTGTACTTTTTAAATGGTGAATGGGGATACTGGATCGGATCATTGATAATAAGAGTAACTATTAGTTTTTATGTGTGAAAATATTGTGCAACATGTCCATGTGTATTTGCATATTTGTGGGTGCCTGCAGATTAATTGATTGATGGAATGATCTGCGTGTGTATTTAAGTGCATAAAAGTAAATACATATTTAGTATAAGTACATAAACATTAAACATGCATATTATATAGCCGTGAGGCATAAGTATGTGGTGTTGAATATTCGTGATAACGTGAAAATATGTGACATAGCTCGTACGGATGTACATTATTATATAAAATAAAAATAAAATACAATTTATTGTAGACAAAAGGGGGAGAGAAACAAAACAAACTATTATGTAAATACATGTATGATGTATGAAAATTTTAAACTATGAGTAATGTTACGATATAAAATATAAAAATAACTGTGTAAATGCAATGTTTGAGCTGGTGCTTAGAGATTTATTCGATGTTGACGAAGGGGATACGGCGAAAGCAAAAAGAAGACGTGAAGGATAGGACGATGATTTCTTTTACGAAGATGATGATCTTGTCCTATACAGCACACACAGACAATTATGATACGATTATAGGAAAAAGGTAAATGACTATAATTGATAATATTACACAATATTATAATATATTATTCTTCATATTTTACTAACGTTTATTTTCCTACTCTCTATAAACTATACTATTGCTATCCATAATTTAATATCAACATTCTCGACGTCCTTGCGCCGTCGATCGTGTGTATGTACATTGTACATACACATATTTATATGATGGAATCTGGACTATTCTATATAACTCTATAATCTATAATATATACTTATGAAAAGTAAACCTAAAGATAATAATGTCTTATAATAGGGGTCAACCATCAAAAGAGGTTGCGGAGCTTTGTATTTGAGTAAATAAGCATATATATCATTGTCATTTAAATTTTCTTGTGACAATAGGAATGAACGAGATCTTCCAAATTTAGAACTTGGTTCATTCGGTACGGTTTTGTTTGACCCCGTTTTGATTTCTACAAGTCCTAAGGTTTCCCATCGGTTTGCCCATGTTGGCAATAGGTGCAAATCTTTCTGCAAGTATAGTTTGTCGCATTTACCCAAGCCTCGACACAAAATTTGCGGTAATTAACAGGCACATTCATCCAAATATGAAATTCTGTAAGCTCGATGATTGACCTCTAATATATCATAATGTAGAAAATATAAATGTACTACTAGCTACTACTACTTCTACTACGCTATTAAAACTGAACGTAAACATGTCAAATATCTAAATAACTACGTAGCCATCGCCCGTATTTAGGATATGATTGTCGTCAGGCATTGCTTTTTTCGGATATTTTAATGAAAAATCCAAACTAGCCATCAATTGTCAAAAATAATTAGTTTACAACATACATACTTAGCCTACATGGTGTAGTCTGATCTTATTATATGACCTGAGAAGAAAAACAAATGCACATGGTTATATGCACAGTGTCAACTTAGAATTCAATTTGGAAAATTGTTTTTAAATTCATTCAAAAGAATTAGAAATATTCGTACACAGTCAATTAAAACTTTGCTAAGAAACAAAGAAGTGCACAGTAGTGAATTTTAAGCTAAGGAGTTAATGGTAACTAGCATAGCGACATAAAGTTTTTGCACATTGAACTGACTTCTTCTTCTTCTCAGGTCTATAATATTTTTTGGAAGCAATGCTTGGAACTCCATTTTGTAAAATACAATAATAGAAAAAAACATACAAAAGTAAAACGTGTTACTATATAAAACCGAATATGTATTAAGCCTTTGACTTTCGCCGTACGTCTTTGATGTTAGAGGGGAAAATGATGAAATATTTACATTACAAATGTACAATATAATGTTATTAATCATGTATTATTATTATTGTTTGTTGAAGTCTAAGATAATAATACTGCGCAGATATTTATATAATATTGTTATTTCAATTCATTGCTCTTTCAAAGACGCGACATGAAGAAAGTAGATAATATGAAGTATACATAATAAATTACACATACTTCCTTTGTAGATGTAGTCGATAATAGCTACATGATACTGAGTTTAAAGTCAGCCAAAACAACTGTAAATTTTGCTTACATATATTTAACTAGTTACATATTTAGTCCATAAGAAATTATGATACAATTATGACTATGATTATGATTATTATTGTTATTGTTACATGACATTAAAAAATACGACGATGTATAATTATAAAATATGTCAGCATATACAGATACCGATTACAGATAAACAGAAAACAGAACGAAAAAGAAAGGAACAAGTATTTACATGTGTCTATAAGTGATAAATGGAATGTTAAAACAGATACATATAATATACGAAAATGCATACTGGAAAAGTAAATCTTGCCAAATATCCAAAACAAATTGAAAGAAACAACTTTCACTCTGACTTTTTTTCTTTATCCTTTTCAAAATACCATAGCTCATGGAAACGGCGGAAAAATACACAAAAATACAAAATTTATTCATGCTCCTCAGTTTCCTTTGTTTTTTTTTCAATTCTGCTGCCAATGCATATTTTTGTTGGCGAAGGAGAAATGAGGCTAATACGGTTTGAAAACCTAGACAGACAAAAATAAAAAGCAGCCCAAGTTTTTTCTTTTCCACAGCATATCCTCATTTTTGCACAACTTCACAGCCAGCATAGTATGAAAAAAAACACAATAAGTACCAAACTTCGTTGAAGCAAGTTGACTGTCAGTTTTGTATCGTCAACTCAATTGTCTGTGTTTTCGTGTACACAGCCTTGTTCTCGTTGTCTCGCTGTCATTGTCATTGTCGTGCTCTAACTTCTAATGATGCAGGAAGTCAGTAATAATTAATAAAACATTTATTGTCGAGTCAAGTTTTGATGTCTGACGTCTGGAAAACTCAAGAAATGCCAGAAATGTCTTTAAGCGAAAGGAAACATAATAATCCCGACTTTATCAAATCCCTTCAAATACTTCAGAAAACAAGAGCGGCTTGCATTTTGGGCTTCATTTATTAGTCCCCGTAATATAATGAAGTTGTGGCATTTGGAATTTTGTTTTTGTTTTTGTTTTTTTCCAGACTTTTCTCCATGCAAAAGCAAAGCAGGAATTTCTACTACGTTTTCCCAGGCGATCTTGACATTTTTTCATGTAATAACATAAAGCACGCGGATTGATACATACATACAATCTAATCATTATCATCATATCATAATCATCGTTGGTACATGCATGTATGTGTGTGTGTAAGTATTGAAAATCTTGATGCTTATTGTTGTTCCGAGGAAAAATGGGCCCGCCGTCAAGGATTCTTCTTCCCACATCTCGAACAATAATATTGGGGCAGAAAAGCCATCAGGGGGATTATTTCGTAAGATTAATATCATCTACTGACGGTAAATCATAAACTAATCTTACCAAAAACCCGGCCACTGTTCTTTTGAGTTCCAATCTTTCATACTTTGACATTTTCAAGCTTCTTTCATCGAACCGCACCACGTATGTATAGTGTTTAGTGTACACCCAAAGATTTCAATTTCAACTCACATGTGAGTGGCATGGATAAAGTTTAAAATTTAAATACACCTTTTGTGGAGTTTTTCGAGCAAGCAAACAAACTATAACTACGCAAACCAAACAGACAGACTTGGTGGACGCCTTGAGAAAACATCCCAGGGGACACCTTTCTTAAAACCCCGAGAGTTTGTTCTAGTTCCTATAGTTTGTGATTTCAAGTTCGGAACAAGTTTTACAGAGAAGAAGGCAGAGAAGATGAAGAAGAATGAAGAAAAGAAAGAAAGAGGGGTATATAAGTTAGACTTGTTTTGTGTGTCTTTGGGTGAAGTAGACAAGACAGATAGATGAAATGCCAGATAAGCGAGTATTCATCATCATCATAATAGCAGAAACTTTAATGCATATACATAGTTGTAGACGCGGACAGCTCTATCATTTGTTCACATAAAAATGCCTTGCTCGAGGAAAAACAAGGAGCAGACTGCCAATGAGTTCACAATTAAATAGCAATTTGGGCAAGAGTCGAGGAAGGAGGGAAGAAGGAAAAGTGTGCGTACTAGAATTGATCAACTTTCACTATTTTCTTCGGCCTCCCTAAATTGGAGAGCAATGAAAGGGAATCGTTGAAGAGAAGGCGAAGAAAAAAATGAGCAACGATGGACAGTCTTATACGTTCGTATACACATGTACATACATATGTGTGTATATGTGTATAAACACATACATGTGTACAATACATATGCATATACATGCAACATACAATTATATATAGCTTACATACATATAACTGCAAAAGCCTCTTACTACGAAGATGGACTCGGGGGTTAGATTCTGAATGCTGGACCAGCCAGTTTGTAAATAAATGATTGAGGAAATGGAAAGGGGAAACCAAAAAGAGAGAATGATCTTCTTCTTCTTTGCTGACAGGAGTGAAGAGAAGGAAGCCGGAGAAAGTGGAGAGTCTTTGATTTCGAGGAATTCGCCAGCCAAACCAAACTAAACTCCTTTGCTTTCCTTTCTTGACCTTTCAATAGGACGTACCTATATGTACAATGTACATATGTATGTATGAAGAGATAGCGAAGAGAAAAAACCTACGCCAAAAAAGTTGCTGTTCTCTTTACCGCAATATCCAAACACAACACCAGCAGAAGAAAAGAAGGAGTGGACCGTACACACACTAATTCTTCCAGTCAGATCCCCACAAAAAACGGTACACAGTCACCCACATACTACTGTATGCAGTACAATGTACATACATACATACATGTATACATATGTACACGCAAACACATTGAAAAAGTTTCCTTTCCTTTGTTATTACCGTTTATTAGTTTTAACTCGACGAGTCAAGCAAAGCCTCTCGTAGACACACATACAGGAGAGCTTTCTTTTTTTACTGCAATTTCATTTTTAAGGCGATGCAACTCCTTTTGGTAATGAAAAGAAAACTAAAGCCGTGTCAACGACGATAAAAGCGCTAAAGTTTCTACTAAAGTGGTACGGGTATAAAGGTAAGAAAAAAACCTACTCCAAAACAATAGGAACTGTATAGATGGTTAGGTATACTATATGTATGTATGATGGCCTTCGGTTAGATTAAAGCATTTTTATTTTCATTCATCACCTCTTGAGACGCAGGTGCATTGTCTGCAGTATAAGTTGTAAGTGTTCAGTGTTCCATTTTTAGGATGCGAATTAAACTTATTATCATCAACCTCAATACGTTTCCAAAACTTGAGCATTGAATTGGACTGCCACAAATTTTTAGCATGACTTTCAGTAGACTCCTATGATAATGACACTTTTTAGTAGACAAGGAGAGAACAAAGAATCTCTGAACCCAGCTCCAGATATTTCCAAATGTCAGAAGTTACCTTGATTTCTATGAAATGGGTTGAAAATCTTTCTTGTAGAAAAGCATTGGAAATTTGTGGAATCGATGAACTTCTAAATTCGGTAATAATTTAAAAAAAGCATGTATGTAATAATAAACAATGTGTTGTCAGGCTCTATTCTTTTCCTTTTGTACGGACCATTTTATTGTGATGTGCTCCTTGAACTTTGCTCACATTAAACTTGTAAAATTCTCCAACATATTCCTGCAACCAAATCTATTCTACAACTATATTTGTTTTTTAAAGGAAGAATGAGTTTGATATTATTGTATAAAAATAGTATAGATACTCTGTATTATGTATTACAATATGCATGCATACATTTTAGTTTGTACCGCTAAAATTGATCATATTTCTTTGTGATTTCTTCCTTTCTTTCCTCGTTAAAAGTCCTGACTACCGTCAGTGCATGACAAAATGCGATTTTCTGAGAAATATATTACAAGTACAAAGGAAATGAAAAGAAAGAAGTTCGAAGCTTTGCAATCTGTATCATGCTCGCCTACTCCTTATCTCCTGTCATTTTACTGACATTCAATGATCAGAGACTGAGTCCCTCCCTCTCCTTTTCTCCTTTCCATGGAAAAAATGTTACATTTTCATCATCCAATAGATCAGTTACATGAAACCGTGGTTTTCTCCTGCTTTTCCCCATTCCTGAACATAAAAACCATTATCATTCCAGCTCCTATTCCATGAACATTGTAACATCCTGCCTTTGTACTTTCAAATCAAATGCATATTTTGTCTTCAATTGTTCGAATGTATTTTTGTTTTTTCTATGTATGAAACCATTAAAATTCTACCCTCCTTGTAATTTTTAGCTATAATTATTTATAAATTAATTGTGTAATGACTTACACAACAATGTTATGTTAATTATGATGCTTTCTCTACAGTCCGACTATAATTTTCCCATTACGTATTTAATGTCTAACCATTCTAGGAAACTGCTAAAAATATCGACTAAATAGTTGTTTCATTATTCAATATACACAACATGTTCGGTGCTCGTTAATTCTGGTTTTGTTTTCCATTCTAGATTATTGATCACCGTCATTAATAATTACCTACATGAATTTCTCAGCTCTATATTTATCGGCGTAAAGAAAAACCTCAACTTTAAATACACAATTCTGTAAGATTCAATGCCCTATACTCCATACATATATGTGTATTTATGTCACATACAATGAGTAAGTAAATAAAGTAAAATGCAGTAACCTGCAGCATAGAATAATGCAATACAATATATATATATATACAACACAATGCCTTATAGTAAGAGCCGGTATGTATTTTACAAATGATCCAGAATTTCCTATGAATCCTTTTATTTTTGTGTTTGCCTGTATTTACAGTGTACATTGTACACTTAATAATATGTATGCATAAATATAGTGCTAGAAAATCCACGTACATAATAATTATTATTGTAATGATAATCAAGGTAGAAAACAGGGCAAAAATAGCAAAGCTTTGTAGCTGGGTATTAATACCACCATTTATGCGATATTTTTGTTGGAGTCTAATGTAGGAAAGTATAAACAAGGAAGACATACTAAATAAAGGGAATCTATACATAGTGACTTGTGTTGCATTTGGTCGTATTATGTATAGATCGCTGCACCGTTTCTAAGTAAGCATCAGTTCCACTCTATCTCAGACGTATCATGATATTGTACGTCTACACATAGTGTAGTACATCATATATGTATCACATTTACTTACTTAGTTCTCATACTCATACAGTGTAACCAACTTTGACGAAATTCTGACTTGACTGGTGACTTGACATAATTAACACTAAAATCACTTGGGCCTTGGCGTGCTTTCACTTTATTTTATACACTTATAGCTTTCGGGAATTTTAAACTTTTGAAAAGAAACTGATAAGGAAAACGAGTATAGGAAGTAAAGCTATAAGCAGGACTTACTGTATGTAAGTGACAAGAAAAAAAGAGATGGAAGAACGTCCACAGGAGCAAAAGTAACAGTAACAGCAACACCAACAAGAGCATTAACAAGATTATATATATTTAGGTATATTATATTATATGAAAATAAGTATTATTATTATTATCATCATTATTATTATGATGCTCGTGTACTACCATTATGACGCCGATGATGATGTTGCTTATAGTTGGGAATTACAAGTGGATGGTTGGTTGAGCTGGCGCTGAATAGATGGATGGAAAGAAGATGGGAGTTGTAGTTGGAGTTAGAGTTAGCGTTAGAGTTAGGAGTAGATTAAATAAAAGAATAGCGTATGAGCGTATGGTTTGTGAACTTGTATCGATTTCTTGTGGGTGGACGAAGGAAAAAGACAGAGAAAGGAGGGAAAAGGTTATAACCCACGAGTAATGCATCAAGTGTCGCTTTCCATCCCGCTCTGTTGCTGTCTTGCTCGCCAATGTAGATAGATACACATGATGTAGATGTACATGGAAACTACAGACTCGTTTTGAATTTTTTCTGCCCTTTCTCATCGTCATGTGAATGTGATACAATATACATATCTACAAGATACAATCCAGTCAGAAAATAAGTCTGCTGACTACGTATCTATGTACATATTATGTACATGTGTACGAATGTCTATACTGACGATCAAGACTCGTGACTGTATCATGGCAGTCGTCGTTTTTGTTGTTGTAGTGAGGAGGAGAAGCAAGGAGCAACGAGTGCGGATAAGTGAGAGGAAAAAAATCTTTTGTACTCAGTTTTATTGTAGTGTTATTGATATGTTTACTTGGGCAAGAATGAAGATGAAGATGAAGCTCAAGTCGAGAACGAGAATGAGGATGAGATTCATATTATGATTTTACAATACAATTCCTCATCTCGTACAAGCATTAAACACAGATATCTCCACATATGTACTTGCTCTAAATGCTTATAGTTACGATCTAGTTTACTCATACACTTGACTCAGAGAGAACTGCAAATTATGGATGAAATACATAATGCACGGTTGCTCTTGTGCGTCTTGTTGCTCTGCACTGCACTCCCTGTATTATCTTTGTATTTCCATAGCCGGAGGATGAGAAGGAGTATGTATATGTAGAGGGAGTATGCACGAGGAAAAGAAAGAATATGTTTATCCATGCCCATCCATCCACACTCTCCACACCGTAGATATTCCGCATATACACAGTCATAGTTATACTGAGAAGATCCATTCTTCTTGTCATCTACTTTTACTTTTATGCTTTCACCTAAGAGGGCTCCGCTCCTTTTGTTCTCTCTCTCCCTCTCTCTCTCTTTGACGAGCACTAACTTACATTCCCAATTACTTTCACTTCTTTTCACGTTCTCTGTCTCTTTATCCATATGTATCTCTCTCTCTCTATCTCTCTCCTTCTCTTCTCTTGCAAAGACCGACTCAACCAGCTCAAATAATACAAATGTCATTCTTCATTCAGTCTGACTCTCTTCATATGTGAGGTTGTGTGTAAAAGTGGCTGAAGTGTATCAAACATTTGTGATGATATCACAGTCACAGCAGAGACTTTTCTCAGACTACAAGTACAATGTACATTGTGCAGTGTGCACGTATACCGATCTTCTTTTGTCTGTTTGTAGACTTTTCTTATTTTTTTATACAATATGTACTGTTACTTTTATCTTCTGTTTCTATATACTGGCTGTACTTAAAAATAGTACATACATTGAATAAGTCTACTTACAGATCTTGCAGTGATTATATGTATATTTGAGTCCTACACGTGTATTCATATTTATGGAGAAATTGAAATTCAGAGTGGAACGAGAAGAAGCACTCAGAGATTTAGGAATGTCCTAGAGTAGTATGTGGGTATGTGGATCTGTGTATAATACATGGTCTCTATTACAAAGAATGTCCTTGTATTGCTGTGTTGTTGTTGTTTGCGTGGGTACTTTGCCTTCCTTTTGGTTTTTTTCTGTCTTTTACTTTCAATCTGGGGTAGGGACTTGGTATAGCTTTGGGCAAAAATTAGTTTGAAAGTTGACCTTGACCCGAAGAACAAAAAGTTAACTTAGGATGTTAATTTCAGTACATGAAATAAATTATGTAATAAAGATTTTTTACTCCAATGAAGCATGTTATGCGCGTTATGATTTTTAATTTATATTCTCTATCTGCGAAAAACCCACAAAGCTACTTTCATTTTTTTAAAAAAAATTTCAGTGCCTAGTTTTTGATTCCTTCATAGACCCTTTGTACACATTGCCTTGTCTAAAAAAATAACAACAGATTAAATGAGTGACGTTTTTACCCGCTATTTCCCTACACATGTTGGTGACTCGTTTGGCTAAAAGACTGAGTATATAGAGTAGCTGAAAGTCGTAAAGAAAAGGGATGAGAAAGTGAAAGGCGACGAGTGAGAGTTGAGAGTGTATGACATGGCCAAACGGGTGTAGTGTGTACGTAGTATCTAATACGGATATACATATTGCATGGATATGGATAAATTTGCAGTAGAAATACAAGGCGTTTTTGTCATGGCGTACATACTTGTTACACATATGTAAAGAGGAGCTTTGAATTACGCTTGAGATGTTTTGGCGGAGGATGTTTCAGCGTTGCAAATGGGACGAGAGTGTATAAATTATTGATGAATTTCCACATACCCCTTTCAATTCAATCACATTCATGGATGTTTGTTGCATGTACCATGTATGTACGCACATTAGTAGCATATAGTGGAGTCCGTGGATATCATTGTGCGTGTATAGTATGCATACATGTATGCGGTGCATAGTACGCATATGTATATAATGTACATTGTACATCTTTTAGCGAGTATACAGCTAACTGTGCTTGTGTGGTATAGTAACGACGAGAAAAGTATACAAACAAATGACTATGACATATTTATTTTACGGTTAGCTGCCCATTCAAGTCTCCCAGTGACTCCCACTAAAAATCCTTTCCTCTGAATATCCTCATTACACTATCTATCCCACCAAACTTGCTCGTGCTGCTCCTTTTTTTTATCATCCTTCTTTTTTCCTTCCTCGGTTGGCTTTCGCTGTTGCTTTTGCTCCTGCTCTCTTATCCTTTCTTTTGCTTTCAAATTCACTTTTCGGCTTCCACATAGAATTACTGTGTGACTTACTCGGGAATTTAGCATGTTCCCGTATGCCTCTCCAGCCACTAACCAGTTTCATATACTTATGCACCGTGTTGCTCCCACAACGAGTTATGTAGCGGGATCGTAATACAGTAATAAAGGTCAGAGGTCAAGTCACGTCAAGTGTAATGATAAGTCGTTTTTAACTTGAAACATACATATGAATATAGTAAACCTACACATATTATGTATTCCGTTCATATTTTCAGCGTTATAACTACATTCAACTATGTACGCAAGTTGTCATTGATTTTTGATGTGCATTTTGAGTTTGAATGATGCTCTACAGGATAATATTATGATGTACAAAAGTGTAATTGACATTGCTTGCAATGAAAAGCTAAGGCTGATTAAAAGCATGGTACAAAAAACATTTTATTGTGCTGGTTTCTCAAAACGCGATTTGTACGCGTATTTAAAACGACAAATACCAGAGTCAAAAGGGCCATCTCTATTTAAAGACCACGAATATGGATACCAATGGGCAAGCTCAGGAAATAATACAAAGAATACATTTACAGTTTAAACCCGGTTTTTTAATTAACTTACTTGATCAATTATACAATCATATCATTTGCAGCTAAAGAATTTTTTTAAATGTCACCTTTGATGTTTTAAAGCCATTTTTTGCTTTGGTGGATAACATGTTCAATGCTGGCAGAAAATTAACGATATGACCGGCCAAAGGAACCAAAACTTTTTAAGTCAGAACGCTACCCATTGAAATTTTTTTACCACGCTACAAACTATCAACGCCGTCAATTATCTCTAATTTGTAAATCAGCTCAATAGTTTTAGACATAAATGCCATGATGTGTGGAGAGAAAAGAGATTGACCTTCGAATTCTAGACGAACCTGGAAGTTTGATGATGAAAGATTTGAAAGTCAAATGGTGAAGTGGGGAAACCACGAATCACATTTTGGAAACACACTCTCTCTTTCCCTGTCTCTGTTTTGACAAAAATAAGCAAAAATTGTCAGTATAATTACGCGCAGCCTTGATACCTGTACAAAGTACAGGTATCCTTTCATCCATGCACAGGGAGAATGATGCAAAATAGCTTTTTGAAGGTTCAATCTGAAACTACCAAGTTTGATTTTCAAAACTTCCACAGTATATTCTGCGTTGCTTTAAGGCTATCTATGTTGGAAGAATCCGTGAGACCTTCCAACCGTTGTTCAATTATGTAATCAGTGATAAACATTATGAGAAAGTTTTAGGTCAACAAAGGGAAACAACAAATTTTCTCTACTTTCTTCTGCGGTTATATTCTTGATCATACATAAATCTGAATCCTGGATGTTAATGCTGATTATGATTATGAAGCCGTCCGAGGAAGAAGAAGATAATATAAGTCAGTTGTCATTTTTCGAAAGCTTTCCAAATTCCTAAAGTTCATTACATAATATTCAGATTCATTTAAAAAATTTATTTATTTGAAATATCAGTGAATTTTAGTTGATGTACACATCTGTTCTTCCGATAAATTCCCGAATTTTCTTTGATATATACGGAATTCCCGTACGCATGTGGGACTCCAGTACATGAATTAAGTGTCTATCATTTGGTTTTTAAGTTCTCATAAACATCACGGTACACAGATAAATCAATCAATCATGGCTTCTGATGCAGTTTTTATTTTTGTATTACTGGAAACTAATGCTATACTCGACAGTCATTCAATGCAATACATTAGAGTAAGTCAGTAGAGAGTAATGATTTACTAATATGTTTTTTGTTTTTTTCTAAATTTTGTGAACCTTTCCCTCATTTTACGTAATGATTTACTAATATATTAACTGCTTTAGAAATTTTTCTAATTTTACCACCATGCAAATGTTAAGTCATAAAAGGATTGTCATGAGCATACGGAAAGGATCTTGCATAAATTGTCTACTTTTTTAAGTAAATAGAACATCTCAAATACGTGAAACTTAACTGAATTAACTAACTTAACTTAACTTTACTGAATAACGTTTGGTCTCCATTAACTCTTCTTTGTTGAAAAACGTCAAATTACAGAAAATGGGCGTCGATCGTCGATATAGATAAAATGGGGAAACATTGAGACAGAGATAAAAAAAATACTGTACACATATTGACATGTACATAAAGTGAAAATAGTGAAACGACTTTTCTGGTCCATAAAATACACCCAACACATATGTATATATATATAAGGATGAATTCATCCACACATGTGCACAGTGTACAGTCAAAAAGAAGAAAGAAATACGACTAGAATCTAACTATTCATGGTGCGTATTTGAGACAGTTAGTTAGTGCAGTAGTAATGTTCACAAATAAAATACTAATACAATATGATGACTAGTGATGTTAAATTGAAATTAGACTTTCTACTCCCCTGAGAAACCTATAGCCCTCCTTTCGCGCTCTCTCTTTCTCTCCGCTCAAATGTTCACTGTTCAAATGTGACTCAATTGACACGTTAGGGATCAACTAGCGTAAATTGGATTTATCTGTACGGTATACACCCTGAATATCGAATGGCACTCTGCTCTACAATCATGTATAAATATAAATAAGCAGGGAAAAGGGAGAGAAAGGGGGAGACATGGAGGCAGAAAGGGAGATTAAAGACGAAGCTAAAGGATTTATTAGTCTCTAGTCCCAATCCCTCTCTCCGTATGACCTTTCCTTACAATTTACAATTACTTGCAACCAGTGCCACAGATGAATGCATGCATACATGCATGAATCTATGGAGTTTAAACGTGTGTAACTAACTGCATATACGTTAATGTATATGTTATACTTACTTATTGACGTCGTCGTCGTCATCATCAACACCAACATCAAGACTAAATCAATTTCAATTAGCTCAAATAATATCCCAATTAAAATAAACACGATCTATTGTACATACATACATATCTACATCTGTGCATGGACAATGGTACTACAGATACATGAGATGAGATGAAGATAAACAAAACGATTCGAAAAATGACTTTATTAACAGAAAAAGCAAATCACTTTTATTTGCTTTTCCCCAAATGCAGGTTTAATAACAATAAAACAATAAGATTTGGATTTGTAATAATTGAACCTGCAAATTGTATATCTACAAATGTAACAGAAGTACACGACTAATCCGGGAGAACTACATATACACATTACATATACATATGCATCTTATAATATATACGTAACTGTATGTACACAAAATTAGAATAAGTGAGAGTACGACGGCAAGAAATGTGATATCTACGGGTGTTATGTATGTAGAGTACGGTACAAAATGTTTGAAAATGAGAGATTTACTACCGTCAAGCTTGTAGTTGCAGACACTCAGGAGTTGTTATCATTATCCGTGCTATTCCCAAATCTAAAGATCGAATAATTTTATACAAGCCCTGGGCCAACAATTATATTTATATAGCTTATATTTTCGAAACTTGTGACGTTACTTGGAACGTCTCATGTTTCATTAACTCTTCTCATGAACAAGAACATGAGCATGTACCAAGATCTCTTACACATTCGTCATATTGGGATTAAAGGCTGTTCACGCTTTCACTTGTTTCACCAAATTATAGTGTGGGGGTCGTCTTCAATGAAATCTCAGAGTCTGGATAAAATGTATACAAATAGGTACAAAGTACACAGTACCAAATATACAAGCAGAAACATCGACGTCAGTCAGGGCAAAGATGCGTAGTTGAAAGTTTCGGAAAACATCCAAAATACAAGGGGTAACTGAAATTAACTATATATGGAGGCTTTTACCTGGAGGATGCAAGAATTAAAATGTAAAAAAGCTCACTAATGTCTTGTATTTAGATATAATTACGTCAATAACATAATATATTTCAAAAGTACATAGTACTAGTACATGCCTATAACTTTACCTGATGGTTCCTACATGCATATATAGCAACTTAATCGAGCTGAATTAGCCTACATAATCTCATCGTTGAAGATTCGTCAGCCTAATAATTCAAAATTTTAAATGCCGAAACCATATATGTAACATTGTGTCGACTATCGACTGATGAAGGCAGTTTCAACTAAATAACATTCGCTGGCCATATGTACCCTCACATTCTCTAATCGCTGTTCTGCTTGAGTTTCTTGTCATACTTTCTCCCACACTTGGAGTCGGCCTTTAGTACGTTTGCACTCTCGATATTGTATTTTCACCAACTTCTACACCAGTAGTTTTCTCAGTCTATAGTAGCTTGCTTATTAGCGATAATTACTCGACGCTTACATAACTTTTGTTAGGGTGAGTTTGGGCATCAGTTCAAACTCGGAATTCGAAAGATATCCAAACATATACTGAGCTCAGGTCAACTCATATATTAACCTATTAAACAAGTTTTATAAATGCAGAATGCAGCCTTTAACATTCAGTTGCTCTTTTATGTCATCCTTACATAAAACCTGAACATTGTAGATACACTTATGTATTCATAGATAACATGCGTGTACGGTAAACAAAGCTGAATTTGATGACTTGAACTTTCATAAAATAAGATACATATATGTACGTACATTGTAGTACTGTACACACACCGACGGCTTGCATACATGAATATGAAGAAAAATGAGAACTTCTATCCCTTAAGACGAGGAGAAAGGAGTTATGCAGTAGACAAGAGACGAAGATATAATCGCATGTTGCCTAATGAAATAAGAGGACCAGAGTCGGGAAGTAGAAAACAGAGATTTGTTCGTCCTCCAGTGTAACCTAGCAGGTAGAAGCGATTCAGAATAATTGAAGTATAAAATTTTTCCATGTAGATGCATTCCAATGGTAAAAACCAGCGAAATAGTATTATATTCAACGTGAGCTGAGGTAAAACAGTTTTATACGTGCGCTTTGTAAAGGGTCATAGGC
>JAQIVE010001612.1:0-23830 GCA_034698285.1 Sminthurinus bimaculatus | reverse complement strand
GGATCCCTCCAGAGGTCAACGTTTAAAAGTTAGATCACGACTACAATGACAAAATATGCTCTAAATTGCATGGGCTAACATCCTGAATTTTTTCAGATTTTTAAAAAAAAACATTTTAGTATGTATTTAAGAAGGTCCAACCTTTGACCCTCTAGCGCAATACCTAAGACTTCGTGGATCTTCACCAAATATATTTTTTAAATGTTTTCTCAGCCAGAAGTAACTTTTTGGCTGATGCTTTGTAAGAATTTCATCGTTTGGGAGGGTTGAAGCACCCTACTACACACAGAATAATCATATCATACCATGGGTCCTATAGTCGGCACACTGTGTAAGTAAACCCTGCTTATGCGTACTTACTACATGCAAACGTTTTGCACCTTTCTCTGCACGTGTATGCCCGGCTGGGAAGCAAATGTCAGTGCAAAGCACGTGAATTTCATGGAAATATTTTTTTGCAACACTAAAAATTGGTGAGCGTTGTGCCATGCCGTGACATAATACTGTGCCCATGAACCGAATGCCAATTTTTTTTATTTATACTATATATGCATCTATACAGGCATTTTTAATTTTTGCCGTGTTTCTTCATACAATTACCAAGTTATTTGTAAACAAGTATATTATAGTATAAGCCTTTCAAGCACAAACAAATCAAATATCAAATGTGTATATACTCATAATATGGTAAACAGAAATTAAATGTTTTCAGATTCCTACGACAGAATTAAAAAAAAAACACACATTTAATCCGTGCTTGTAAATTACAAAGAATATAGCCACATTGCTTACATTTTGCATTTATAAAACAACAACAGGATTGATCAGTTTTGGATGCATCAAATTTTAGGCTAACTAGTTAAGTGTGTTGTACGGAAGGAACAAGAATCGCAACCATAGCTACGCACAGTTTATTTTTTTAAGCATTCTCTTCCCTTTCTCTTTCGATATACATAACATGTATATGTGTCATGTACATTGTACATTTGGTATGCATGTATAAGTTGAAGGCAAAGTGCACAAGTAACTTAATAGCTTTTTAAGTGAATGTCTTATATCTCATCATATTTAAGAATGCATCTCTTATTCCTGTCTTGTATGCCCAAGGAGCAATATTTTGTGTAGATACATATGTGTGTATTATAAGTGCAAGGACTGTGTAAAATACTCACATTCACATATTAATACAATGATGATTCAAGCCAGACCTTTGAAGAGATGGGGTAGGGTACAATGAGGCCTTTTATACTTTATAATATGCAAGCCCTTTTAGTAGCATACAACATATACAACATCGAAGTAAGTGGGTTGTCTGTGTAAGTATGTCTGTCTACACAATAATATACAATGTATGCTATTCAAAGATTTAATAGACGCAGTTACTTACATATACTTGTTAGTTTGTACGTATGTGTATACTGTGTACTGTGTGTAAGTAACTAAAATTTCTACATTCTATACAAAATACACAATACACGACTATGTTGTGTGTTTTCATATCGACTATACTATATGATATAGCCATTATTAGATTGTATGTAGATAGTTATCATGCACCTTTTTTTGTGTTTCATGTATTTTATGAAAAAAAGTAAATAAAAACACAACTTTTGACTGCAGCAATAATTTTATAGTGATTGGAAAATAGTTTTGACAATTTAAAAAATTGTCTACATGTATACTTGAGCAAAGTTTCTCAAACATAACGTGTGTTTGAATTAGTTGTTGAGATTGACCTTAAAAAATTACGATTATGGACGTTTTTAGTTCTCGTGATAGGAAAAGAAAAAAGTGTTTGACAAAGAAAATTAAGTTGGTGAGCAAAATATTGTGTCACTTACAATCTCTCCTTCAATCTGTGGAAAAACAATCAACCAAGGTATGTTTGAAAAAATCTTATGTTTATGGATACCTTCATCCTGTTTTGTGTGGAATTTAATAATATTTACAAATGTCAAAAACCAAGAGCTCATGCTTCAAGTTTCAAATGTCAAAATCAGAATGAAAGATAGATAAACCCATTTTATGTTTTACATTCAAACCTGCTGTAAAACACTATTGTTGATGAGCAATGTAAACTGTAAATATGACAGTTATGTATGCAGCTTCAACATTTTTACATCAAATATTACACGAAGTTTATTTTATTCAAGGGGGTACAACGTATAACCTATGATTTGCATATATTCTATGTATATATTTTGTGTTTTAGAATGAAGACAATTGGAAGGCAATCGAAGTTATCCAAAGTCAAATTAATGAAATTAAGGCCTCCTTGAAAAAGAAGGAGGAGAAAATAAACTGCAACATTGAAAAAATATGGGTAATCATGCTTTGTATTTTTTATTTCTCTCTTCACTCTTGCACGCTCAATTGGTAGATTGGACATTAAACAATCACATGATAAGAGCTTTGAAGCTTCCTTAGCTTGCAAAATTTTAATGCTGAAAATGCTAAAATCTTAGAAGCTGGATAAATGTGCCTATTTTAAAACACGAGAAATTAGACCATTTTCATTTGTTCTTTATATTTGAATCCTATTCAAAAGGCTGGCATCGAGGAAACAACGATTTGTTTAAAGAATATGGAAGATTCGGAAAATATTGGCGAGCGAGTTGTTCCATTCCCTTCATACGACGAGTAAGTTTAAATTGGTACTGTTGTTACTGTTGACTGTTCTATTAATTATTTTCTTGTTTATGTGAATGTAAAACATAACTTGTGAAAAATATTTTTCTTTGTTGGTATATTAAGCTTGTAATTTGTATTCATAGGCTGGACGATATCGTGAACGAGTTTCAAAAGAAGAGATCGAGAAAATGGAGCAAGCTAAAGAGTAAACTGAATGTCCTTAATGAGAATAATTATGACGACTCGTCTGATGGCGAAAGTAACCACAGCAATAATTACGGCGATGCAGAGGAATCCATAAATGAAGGCAGGCCATGGCAAGTGTTTGATTTTCATTTTGAATCCGACGACGCTTCTCCGAGGAATGAAGACCCATTATCTGAAGTGCCCCAAGGAACTGCTGATGATTGTCCAAACAAAAGGAGGAAAAAAACAGGGTCGTCAGAAGAAAACGATGATGCATCAGATCCTGTTGTAATCAACGAGGACGAGGAAAATTTTGCTCGGTTTTTAGAAAATGAAGCATCAAGGTTGACAGATAAGCTGAATTTAACGCCAAAAATTATTTTGAAGAGATGCAAAATAGTGCCTACAGTAAAACCCTCACAGGAATCGCCACCAGAGGTATTACTTTGTTGTGTAAAGTACATATTTTTGGCATTCTAAGCAATTATGATAACTATTTGAGTCCGTAGTGTTGCTCTATTCACGTTTTCTTTGTTTTATAGTGTTCAAATGCTAATACAAATACTCCTATTCAAGAACCTTTACCAACTTTACCAAACCAAACTCAACACCAGCCACCCGTCTTGCAGGTAAATTTATTGTTTTTGTGTGTACCTAAGCAAAATGGTAATATTCATGATAAACACATAAATTGGCTAACACACAAAGTTTGTTTCCCTATTCTTGGTCCAAAACAGCAACACAACAAGTCGTTTACATATTAACCGTTTATAGTAAATCAGATGGAAATGAAAATGTTATAAAAAAATTAAAACCAATTTGATTGAATTGCTTCTAGGAACTTTCTCTGAATAATCCCGTAGAAATGCCCTCTAGACCCGTCGAAACAATACCTCAAATTGTAAGTCGCAAATAGTAACCAGCCTCAAAGTTTGTACATTTTGCATATTATTAAGACGATTGTTCCTTTTATATATTCCAACCAATTCAATCTCCGTGTCTTTACTTTTCTATGTAATCAGATCCCTGAGGAAGACATAGAAGTCATAAGTGTTCAACCAACTATATCAAATCAACGGGTACGAATTTTGGTCGTTATTGTTTTTCCTCAACACAAGAACGATGTAAATATTCAACTTCAGAATGACGTCGGTTAATTAATTTGTTTTGTTTTGTTTTACAAAATTATAGGAGTACACAGGACCAATATATGAGACTTTTGAAGAGATGAATTTATCAGATGGCCTTATTTCTGGAATAAATCTATTTGCCGGAATCACAGAACCGACAAAAACCCAAAAGAAGGGAATCCCAGCAATATTTCTCCACCATGATATTATAATTGAACGCCCATCGTCCGAAGGAAAGACGACCCTTGCGATGATAGCAGTTTTAAATAAAATTAATACAAGCCTGAAGCAGCCCCAGGCGATATTTTTATTAAAATCTGCAGATTTGGCTGAAATTGTAAGTTAAACAAACAGTAAGAAATAGTACGGCCAACCGACGTGCAATGTAAAGTTGTGTAGCTATAACTTTTTTATAAGTTGCCATTTCGTGAGTCCGTGAAAAAACTTTGTGAACACAATGAAAATGTGACACTGAACAAAGTACATTGCACATTGGCGTTAACTTTAATGTAAGGGCTTTTGCTGTTGACATTAGAAAAAAATCTTGACAAAAATTCCTCATGAAAATTTGACACGATTTTGGTCGAACATTTTATCAATTTTGATGAATTTTTAATGAGATTACGGTTGAACATTTTATCAATTTTGATGAATTTTTAATGAGATTACGGTTGAACATTTTATCAATTTTGATGAATTTTTGATGAGATTATGGTTGAACATTTTATCAATTTTGATGAACTTTTGATGAGATTATGGTTGAACATTTTATCAAAAGTTGTCAATCTTGTCAAATCTTATCAAATGTTCATGAGATTTGATAAGAATTTTTTCTAAGGGTGTTAACGTATGCATTGTTTAGTAAAATTTCAAAATTTATGTTGTATTACATTTTTACAGGCTCATAATACAATTCAAGATTTTGGGACATTCATGGGTATTTCCAGCTCGTGTTGCAAAACGCCGGAACACGTTGCATTTAGTCAAATCTTCTTGTCCACCCCGACGACAGCCTACGAGTTTGTGTCAAACCGAAAATTTTCCATAGATTTAGTGAATATACTAGTTATAGATAACGCCGACGAAATGTTCCACGAATGTTACAATTTAATTTTAAAGGTAAGATTGTATTCTTGATGTAGCAGTTTCAACGTCTTTAAGTTTTGATATTTTTACCATCCGGATATTAAAATGTTCGCATTATATTAGTCCATTGCATTTGATATGTGATACATTTATCTAATTCTATGTTTTATTATTTGCTTTTCTAGGTTTTATACACTCTCAGCGGATCTACACAGGTCATTATTCTATGTCGTAGATTAACGCATGAAATCTCCAACTTTTCTCTAAAACTGAGAAATTTAATATATTGCTCAAATAAAGATGACTGCACTACAGTACAAACACCAGAAATTAGTTTTATGGGGGCCGAGTCCTTAGAAATAGGAGTTGAAAATGAAATGCCCCTTAGTAGTAAACATTCCACATTAAACATCGATTTTTCGAACATGAACCAATT
Source organism: Sminthurinus bimaculatus (assembly GCA_034698285.1). Taxonomy (NCBI): domain Eukaryota; kingdom Metazoa; phylum Arthropoda; class Collembola; order Symphypleona; family Katiannidae; genus Sminthurinus; species Sminthurinus bimaculatus. Next base: position 18,361 of record JAQIVE010001612.1, on the reverse strand, counting down.
CTACGTACTAGTTGAGACTGATACTTTAAAAATCCGAGTGCTCACAGCCCTTGCCAACACAATGGAGACGGAACAAGCGATTATTTTTTGTAATTCAAACGCAAAGGCAGACTGGTTGGCACGTAAATTGAGAGAAAATGAAAAAAGTCTTGAAGTGTGCAGGTAGAGAACTCTCTATTTCGTTCAATCACACTTATTTACAATATCTTGATTTATTACCATGTACATTGTACATACATAATTTCTTTAAAACACGATAACAATGTGAACTTTTGACTAACTTTAAACACTTTGTTTTCAAAATTAGCGTTACTTCTGGTCGTCAAAAAGAAGCCGTGGATCATCTCATCAATCTTTTTGAAGCTGGAATCTCAAGAGTCCTCATCACGACAGACTTTATCACTAGATCCAATTGGAAAGTGAAGCAAGCTCCTCTTGTATTAAATTATGAATTCCCAACCGTTCCCGAAAATTACATGCAAAGGTAATTGCGCCTACTTTTGCATTAATTGCATTCGATTCCCGATACTTATGTCAGATGAAGGTCGAAGTGTCAGGATCTTGAGTTACAGGATTTTTAAAAAACACTTTTACGTGTATGTTACATGTATTAATATGACTTACTTTTGGCAGAATCACATGTGCTGGACGCTCAAAGAAGCTCCTTGGAACGGATGAGACACATCAAAATCCAGTTCTGGTCTTCAACTTTTTGCAAGCTGAAAATTTACCAACGCTGGAGGGGCTGGCAAGACAATATGGCTTTAACATATCTCCAATGAGCACTCAAAATAGGTAGGAAAATATTTAGGAAACCAGAAAATTGTTTTTATACTTCAACCTAGAGTTCAGTGGTCGTTCATTAACCGCAAAAAACGATTGACGGTTGAAGGAACATGCCTTTATTTACGACGCAGTTTGGAGCTTCTCTCCAAAAAGTGTCCTGTTTTTCTATAAACACATGGATATTTTGCCAGATTGTTTTTGAGAAAAATACTCAAGCTTCCAGATAATCTGCTTCAAAAATGGGTCAATATGATGGAAAAAAACAAAAGCAAATAAAAAATTCGCTTTTTACTTTTTTATCAGTTACATATGTATGTATTACTGCAGTAAAACAGGACTGCGTCTAACTGTTCAGAACACAGAAATGTATGCCTGTGACATATTGTGTATTTTTATATAGTGTTTTCTAGAATTTACTTCGGTGGAACTTTACTTTACGTCAGTGTTACCAAAAATTTTTAAACAGTTTAATGAGTATAATGAATCAGACATATTTATTATGTATAAAATACTGAAAGCGAGATGTATAACGTTAATAAAGTAAACTTATTGCAATGCAAATTTTCAGTGCGTATTCACCACTTTTGGATTTTACTTGTGCCTTGGCTAATAACAGTCTTTCATGTATATATATGTACGTGCAACGCATATTACGCAGCCGAGTTTTGTCTGCTAAGGTTAACGTTTTACACGTAGATTGTTCATAGTAAAATGCTCGATGCAAAACCAATTAAAATGTTTGCGAGTAGGTGAAAAATGAAACTATTACTGAAAAAAGTCCATGCCCAGAGTATTTTTCTTATAGAATAAACCATTTAAAAAAAACAATTGCCTAAGTATGCATGCTGCATTGTAAAGTTTATATGAGAAATGAAATGAGATTTTAGACGAAGAAACAACGCTTCTTGTGTAAACTACAAACCCATTAAATAACTTTATTAAACTGACTATGTATTTTTATATGATGGACCATGTTTAAGTTGTAAATTTTTTACGAATATTGACAAGTTTCTTTTTTTTCCATTGCACCAACGATAGATTTTTTTAAATGCCTTGAGATTTTTGTAGTAGTAATAGACTTATTAATAAAAGGACACTACGGGATAAGAAACAATGAGATTTCGACCACATTTGCGTAACATTTTGGATACAGCGTAACTGGCAGTGCTATGGAGTATCTTCTCTGGCTACGTTTTTCCTTTGAAAAGTAACGAGAGGTAGAGTCTAGGAATTTTGATGGTTATAGATTGAGTGACAATCGCATTAAACCACACGGAAGATTCTTCATAAAAGAGTCAAAAACATCAAAAGTATACCCGTTGAGATTGGAATTTTTAAGCTTTTTCTTCTGAGAATTGATCAGAAAACGCGGATACGCGAGAAAGAAATAACTGTAGCCATAGGTACTGTCCCTTCCATGCATACACTGTGCAAAATATGTCTTGCAAAAGCGTCAAAAAACAGACGCGCATATCCTATAATGTCCGTTTTACATGAAAATTCATTTTTTATATATAATATATACTTTTTTGCCTCTCTCGCTCTACAAACATTTGTTTTTGTAATTGGATGAAATTGTTTTTTTAAGAAGAAGAAGCTGAAAGCTTCTTTAGCTTAGTGTAATAATATAGAGTACATAACATTATATTAGTATTTCCATCTATTTTTTTAAAAAAACTTGTTATTCTCTCCTATTTTCACACACTTCTAACACATCATCAACATATTATTATAGTATCATTGTATTGTTTATAATGTTTTTCTTTTACAGAACATACTCATGAGAAAGTGTGTAAGTGTATATTTTTAGGTATGGATTATGGATGTGTGAGTGTTTGTGTGTATATGCGTCCAGGAACTGAAAAAATACTACTTGTCTCTTTTGTTACGAACGCCGTTCTAATAACATACACTAACATATTATCAGTATAGTAATTTAATTTAGACTATGTTTGATCATTATCTTCGGTCCAAAACATGGTGTTACAACATTTTTTAACTTTTTACTACTAATTTACACCTAATTTGGTATCCGGATGCACTAGGTATCATCATCATCATCATACATTTATAAACTGACACAAATTAAAGGTGTCTTGCCTGTATATTTTGTATTTTTATGCATATAATATAAACAACATGACTCGTATGAATTATTATGAATATAATCATAGTATAGTAAACTGTAGTTTGTTAAAACTATGTTTTTTTGTGTGTTGGTGTAAGTAAGTACATAATAGTACATGCGTATTATATTTTAGGAAATGTCAATCGCTTTCACTCGCTCAAAGTACATAAGATAACACGGCGGTATTTATATATAAGTATTTTATATCATTATATCATTATCCCCATGACCGGAATTCATTATTAAAAATTAGAATAACATTATTGCACATCTGAACGCTCTTATTCTTCAAAAAAAAAAACAAAAACAAAAAATAAAATACTATTTTATAGTATATATTTGTCTGCGTCTCACTCGGCACACACCGCAACAAAACGTATATTTATATATACTTTTATAGAATATATATTTATATATATATATATGACTATATATTCACGTCTTTTCACTATTAATTAATATAGACATAATGTACAAGATAAAATTAGTTAGCAGCCTATGTATTGTATACTATGGGAACTAAAAAGGACACTACGGGATAAGAACCAGATAAATTTTGAGCATATTTGCAAAATGTCTTGAACGATGTGAATGACGAAGCCTTTTTGGTCACCTTTTTGCATAGCTTTTCCTTTTAGTCATCTGACCCCTTGATTTAGTATGTGTTATGTATACAGTACAACGTTTTCTGAAAAAAGATGCCTTCCCAATTCGCCTTTGTTTTTTAACTTTCTGCAAAATGTTGTGTGAAAGCGTGGAAAAGTGGGAGAGTGGTTCATTTATCCTATAATGTCCTTTTAAAATAACAGTGTAGGTAATGTGTAGGTAATAATATATATTGTAGCCATTTGTTCACCAATAAATTTGAATATAGTGAGAGTAGTACGCCGTGATTGTTGGTTGTTGTATAATATTACTCATTTCTTTATTGTTATTATTTTTTAAATACTTTTAGAATACAGCTAGGAAACAAAAGAATATTGAACGAACATATAATGGTAAGAATAAAAAAATGATTTCTTTTTTCTTTATCTTCTTCTTCTTCCTGTTGTAAGTGTGTGTGTGTTGAACAAATGGCAAATCAAAAAGATTCATCAGAACGAAACGAATTTGGAACTAGAAGACACTACAGAACTAAGTTATCTAATCGATCATGATTTCAAAATGCACTGTTCCAACTCGATCCAGTCGACTCGGATGAATATTCTTTGCCCAGGCTTTGCATTCAACGTTGATCAAAACACCGTCTGTGTTGAAGAAAAAAAAACAAAATTAGAGGGGCAATTATTAACCTTTTCATTCTTGCGTCAAAAAGGTAAAAAGTTTTATGATGACGGGCAATAGATTTAAATAGATAAATGTTTAAAATGTTGATTTTTTTGAACTTACGAAGTGGGCTAGCCAATCGAACGAAAATAAATGGTGCCTTATAACCGCTCTGTTTCAAGTAAGGAAAGTAGTATGTTGGGATTCCTTGAGAAGGATAATATTCTACGAGACCCAAATTTTCCTTGTCAGCTGGATTTTCACCTTCGCACGAGAACCAGACTTTCTGCAATTTTAGAGAGATACAAAATTGGAGCGTTTAGTTAACCCTTAATTTTTAAAATATAGGTATCAATAATGCATAGTGATGTAAACAAAAAACAGTACAACAATCTTGATGGACTTACAGGGTCGGCGTCACTAGCAGCAATAAGCGCCTTCACTTTATCATTCATATCAGCGGGGAATTTGTCTTCTGAGGTGTATGGTTGTGGTTCCCAACCATAAATCTAAAATTTTATTAAAAACAGGGAAGAATTGTATTTAGTATTACTCATTGAAATAATTGAAAATTAGCTATGTACCATATAAGATGAAAATACGCAACATACAATTATGCATGGAAATTTACCTTGTTTAACTTGATAAGGATACATGGCTCTCCTTTGGGGTATCCGAACTCATTTTCTTTGTTACATGTGTTGTTTCCTCCGGATAAAACAATGTTACACCATTTGTCGGCAGTGGCTCCGTTTTTGGGTCCGCAGTTGTGACTGTTCTTTGAAGTTCCAGTTGGGTTTTCATAGTCTAAAAAACAAGTTAATTGTTAAAGTTAAAAAAAACATAAAAGCTTGCATGAGTAACTTTTATTCGGTTGTTGTGTGGAAATATTCATATGGTTTTTAAAAGCAGCAGGAAAACTTACCATCCATCAATGTTTTGAGTTGATCTGACCAGAACTTGCCATCACTTCCGGCACCTCGTTTGTACCAGATCAAGGTAGATTCTACATTCTTATCTTGATCGGGCATGGGCCTAAATCCTACTCCAGGATTACTTCCAATCAATCCATTTTCTCCTATCCATTTTGGTCTGCTTTCTTCCAAGGTTTGTAGGAAAATCCATAACATGAGACCAAAGAAGGCAGCGAGACCAGCGAAGAAAATAATGTAGAAAACGGTAATTTTCACTGCAAGAAAAGAAATTTTGAAATTAGGTACATGTATGTATGTACGTATGTATGTAGTTACATATTTAATTAATGTGTACATATCACAAGAATCCGATTGCAAATACGTCATACACGTGTATGTATATACAAATTATGAAGTCATATCAGAGTATTCAACGTAGATATTAGATATGTACATAACTATAGTAGTAGTAGTAGTCATGAGACACTTAATTGTCATTCGTTTACAGGAAATGAAAAATGAGTGAATTTTGAGTGTCATCAGTTTGTGCAAGTTTACTTGCAGACATTTTGAAACATTTTGCATTCTGGTCTTTCGGTCAGGCTTTTAACAGTTTTCTTAACCAGTGATTCATCAAATTCCGTATAGCTCAACAAGCTATGCTGATGTATTGCATATGATGATAGTGGTGTATAAGCATCGTCATTTAAAACTTCAAACTACCCAAAGATAAAGTTCAAACATAACAATAATACTGAATTTTTAGAGTCTGGAAGTAGAATGGCTGGTTTCACGTCTGTAGTTATCATGCTCCATGCTCACACTTAATGTTGGTAATAAATGATATACATTTTTCTTAATGACCAAATTGATCATTATACATATATTAGAATATTGGAAGAATGAAAACTAGAAAATGGAGAAGTTCTTAATCTATAATCTACACTCAGTGGGAAATTAGTAGTTACCTACGTATTGCGTATTGGTAGTATTATGTTACAGTGTAATGTCAAGTTTCAAATGTGTAATAATTATTATTACATCGATAGCAATGGTAGAGATATTTATTGTAAGATATTCCACCCTTATATGTATTGCCTTGTGTGCCTTGAGACTTTGCATTCTCATCGCATTTACATATGCATGATGTGTATGCCTGTCCATGTGCGGAGCGCAGTAAAGTCAATGCTCATAACTGGTATACATACATAGTATATTATATTATGGTATAGTCATAAGTTGAGAGGGTGCCTACCCATATCAAATAAATACACTATACTATATTATATTATGGTTAATTGTTAAACGGCAGTAGAGAGTTTCAATCGTACAGTCTAATATGCATGATGCGTAAGTATAATAAATAAAAGAGAAATTCTCTATCCACTATTGTATTGAATTTTAAACCTATAAACTCCATCATATTCAAAGTAAACAGTGTACAACCTACATGCTTGGTAACTGGTATGCTGAGTGAAGATGAAAATGCAATTTAAACTGGATACATCTGATTTAAAGTAGTTATGTCAGACTCTCTAAATCGCGTTCTTATATTCTCTAATACTATACTTCTGACTGTGCACATTGGCTGCATTGACAATAATTATTATTAAACACAAGATGATGCTTTCCGCAGTACTACATATGTAAGTAACAAGCAAAACTCGAATTGTTGAATAATTGAAACATTGAATAAAATCAAAACGTACACGAAGAAATTAATAATGAACCTAAGCAAACAAAACCATGTATCTATAATATAAAAATGAGCACGAAATAGTTAATTTTGACTAATAAGTTACTTATTAGCAATTAATGGAAGGAAGCTTTCTTTACAATCGTTTTTTTCTACACCCATTGAGTGCATTGACTTGGCACGATGTTTTGATTACTTTTTTTTTGTTTTTTCGGTTGGATGGATTTTGGCAAAATCCATTTGCACAATCATTTTGCAGCTTCCAGCTTTTCTATTTACTATTGTTTTAATTTCGTATTTTAATTTTTAATATTTTAACAATTAGTCCCTTTGCTTTTCCTGTGATTTCAAAATCGGACAGACTAACTTTTTAAGAATAAGTTAATATTTATAATGGTTATCTTATATTCTCTGTGTGTTTGTGTGTGTAAGATTTTAAAGCACCGAAAAGTCTAACATGGAACTCGAGAACCTCGAGATGGAATTTCAAAAAATCGGAAGGTTGGATTTCTCTGAATTGAGTATCATCAGGTAATACAAAAATGTAATGTAAAAATTGTAGCTAACATAACTTATAATAATTACTTAAAACTTTAATTCTTCAGTAATGCATCGTTGCTTTAACCCATGTGAAATGAGAAATCGTCATCTGCTATTACTTGTGTACATTTTATCACTCTGAAAGTAACCTCGATTTCATTTTAACTCTAGGTCACATTTAGAAAGATAAGCTAAACACTGTAGTTGCCGGATAATTTACAGAACCGAGCATGTGAGCGAGCATGTGTGATAAAATAGTCTGTGCATGTCATTTATACTGATCAAGTATGACGGTAATCCAGGTAGAGTGTAGAGTGTAAAGGTAGTGGTTAATGGTTAATCAGGGAGTGAGAATCCTATAGTAGTTGAGCTTGATGAATGATAACAATTCGAAATCAAGTGAATACTTAAATTGTTCAACATACAAATATGAGGTAGATGTGTGTTGTGTTTGTGACAGATACTATCTGTCAATATCCATACTCCATACTACATGCAAATTCGTTATGTAATTAAAGTTTGATATTACATTGTAACAATTCACAACTCCGAATATCGTCACTAATTACTACACGGTTTATCCCAGTGCATTTTTATTAATAACAACTTGGAAAAATGTCTGTCTAAATCCACAAACTTATGTTTCGCTAAAGCTCTGCTATATACTTTGTTTCTCTAGGCCATTTGAAGAGAGCTTCAAAATACTATAATATTGCTAAAGTTTAATACTTGTTTGACAAAGGCATAATAGTTTTCTTCTATTGATCTACCTATAATAATCATAATTTTTTGTCGTTATATGTAGGTACATATGTGTAAATTTAACTGCAACGACCATTACGATTATGCATTTATTGATGGCTCTTGTTACAAATAATATTTAAAATTTAAAAAAGTATTCTTGGAAGTTCCTAGTATTTCTTAGTCATCTTATAGGATATGCATGTGAGATGTCTTAAATAGCGTGATTGTCTCTGTTTCTCTCTCGCTCTTTTTGTGCAAAGAATAATATAATGATGCTGACGACTTCTGCCAAAAACCTTTTTGCATAGAGGATACAGGAACATATTATACATAGTAAAGTATTAATGCCAGATACCAGGTCATCATCACAACTTCTCTTTCTTAAATACAGAATACAGAAACAACATGTGTAATATGTGGCACGTAATATGAAGTACTTTCGTTTTAAATATCCACGTCGTGTGCTACTTGTCATTCATTAGTTACAGATTTAAATATCTTAGTTACTATAATAATAATATGATATAAATTATAGCTGATATTTTGAGTTCATAGTTTTAATATCTGCTTCTTCAAAAAAGACATTATATAATGATGGTAAAACTTGTAATAGAAAAAGAGATTTTGGAATTTGGTTTCCAAAAAATACATAACATTCAACGTTTTAATCACGGTGTCTGAAGCTTTGTGCTTACATAGAAATATTGACTCGGAATTCAAAGCCGAACTGGGGAAAAGTGTTTCCCAGACGTCTTGCCTTTCCGACGTTGAATTCCGAATCAATTTTTCTATGTAATTTCAATTTTCATCTTTTAACGTTGTCATGTAAAATAGACATCTTGCAAACTTATTCCCCTGACGTTGGTAACAAAATCATAAGCGAAAAAGCTCAAATGAAGCCACCTTGTATACGTACAAAGCTTCAGACACCATGGTTTTAATATGACCAAGACAGGTGTAAGAAGTACCATTATCCGTCCTATCCTTTAAGATATTACTGTCGAAAGCAGACAGAATATTCTTTGCATGTATAATAATATGCTTCAAATTTTTGGAGTTGGTTCGACGATGAAGAAAATAAATACATTTTATTATACCTGCCATAAAGTAAACCCGGAAAAGACTTTTTTTTCGGAATCTTTGAAGCAAATCTATAGTGTTTTTATGGCATAGTATTATTATTTTTTAAATTAAATAGTAAAACTCCTTGTATAATATTACAAATACGGAGCCCGTCAGGCAGATTTAATGTTTCCGAAGGGCATTTTAGACCTGCTTGCGATGACTTTTGAACTTTAGGAAAGCAAACGATAGAAAATAGATTCATCTATATCGTACTCATGTTGAACGTGTATTTACAGGCTGTTGTCATAATAATTTCCTTTACACACAGGTACCAGTATTTATACACGTAATGTAATGTATATTGAACATATATTATAGATAGCTCTACATTATGTATACCATAAAGTTAGTTGTTTGTGTTAACACTTGAGATATAAATTGCGAGAAGTTTATCTGCACCGTGTTAAACATTGGTTATACATTGAATCCGAGTGTGTCAAACTAGTAGAACTTCGTGAGAGCCCTTGAAAACCCTTAATTTTCGCTGTTTTCTCATGCTATACCTTTATTTACATACATGTACACAAACATATACGGGAAAATATAGGCCCTTCTCTTCCTTCTAAGAGGATTTGACGGTGTCTCGTGTCTTGTATAGAACCGTAAACTTAATGTGTCTGTATCATCCACCTATACAATGTACATAGTGTATAGACTTGGTTTTTGAAATAGGAGAATATAATTTTGACTATAGCGTTACTACTACGCTAGTACTACTTCTAGTAGTAATCCTTCCGTATACTTTAGCCTGGCCGAAGCCGCACCGTTTCGCATAAAACTGTAGTTTGACGTCAGAAACCTTGCATCGATTTCTGGCTTGCTTGCTCTAGCTGCCTGCCTGCCTTTAGTGCTATTGCTATAATATTATATTCAAACGAAAGAGCGAGAGAGAGAGAGAGGGTGAGAGAAAGAAAGAGACCTAAAAGTGGAACACAGCCAAAAAAATCCTTTTCTCTGCTATCAAGTCCGCTAGAGAGCTACCACTACAGCTTGAAACTCTTTTTCTAATCAGCATTCATCCAATCCAGACATGACTCTGGACGGCGACGACTAGAAACCTTGCTGCATGTATCGGCAAATAATGTTATTTTAATATTATTTTCGATATATAGAGTAATAAATAATACAAGTCTGTATATTAGTTCAGAGTGAGGGAGTGAGTGAGTATGAGTGATGATATGATAATGATGAGATAATCATAGGATCAAGTTGAGAAATATTTACGCACAACTAGCATAATATATACGAACTCTGTACATCAAAGAGACGGAGATAGAAATATAACCCTATACACTTCACACTAACATAATAAAACGCAAACTTAATCCATAATATTATTATTTATTTAATATTATGTGTTTTGATAGGGTGAATTTTAATGGGAATTCTTATTACTTTACAATTTTGCTAATCGCACAAAAGGGGATAGTCTGGGTATATTATTATAGCAAGGAAAAAATATTGTAAATTCTGCTCCTATATCCCATGCCATATATTTTAAATGCTATTATTACCATGATAATATAAATTGAATATCGATACCTCAGGTTTGTCTTTTCTTTCTAGCTTCAACCTTTCGTTTTTAGCTTTTAGTCTGTCCATATTCTCTCATCTCTAGTCAAGTCGTATATAAAGCATCAAGTGTATTAAATTTAAATTTATGAATAGTTAATGGTAATCTAGGCCAGCACCAAGCAGCAGTAGGGAGCATAAAAGTTTTACATTATAAGATATTCTAGCCTATGGAATAATTATTGGTACTGTCGTCGTTCTTGCAAAAACTATTTAGATTTTTCCATTGGAACTTGTATAGTTACCTAGTTGTACAAGTCTTTTACTTTCCTTCAGCATTTTGGGAGTATAGTTAGTGTGTAGTTGGTTATAATTGATAATTAAACATTCACAATGTACATAGTTTATTTTCGCTTGCACAATTTCGTCAACCATTTGAAGGCTACTGGTGTTCGTATAGTGTTATAATATATGAATCTCTGCTCCCTAAAAACCGTCTTGTTGATTCTTGCTTTCTTCCTGCATATTATTTTTCCACATTGAAAAAAATTTGCCAAAGAGAGTGAGTTACGTAGGCTTTGCTGCAATGGCTTAATAAAAACTTTGCTTATGATCATGCCTCCAACTCTGTATTTAGATATTGTGTAATAATTTGTATGCTAACGAATATAGTTACGAGTTTATTTATTGGAGCAGTGTGTTACATGGCTACTCGCGATTACTGTTGAGTTATTCAATATTCACAAGTGATTAGTTTTCAAGTGTGACCATTAAAATAAGGAGAGAGTCCATGAAAGAGTTTAAAAAATTTGAATTTAAATGCAAACTGCCTTTTCCTATTTTTTTTCCTTACATGCAGCAATAATACTCGTAATAGCAAATTGTATTTCCCTTTCCATACCTGCACAATGCAGCGAACAGAGGAGAAATTTACAAGACGATTCTAAATTAATTAGAACGAGATCCTCCTCAATACTTCATACTTAATTCTTTTCAGTGTTAGAAAAATTGCTCTTTTCATAATATATATGTCTGGCTTCTATGTAGTTTGCTCATGGTATTTATAATGAAGTGCTTCTAAACATACATGTTCGCTGTCTATTACAAGGCCAATCGAGCAAATATTTTACATTTTATGTAGATATTCAAGAAACTCTGCAGTTGTTACAAGCTACAAATAGTTTTAATATATTTAATACATAATTGACTGATTTTTTGTTAAATTTAACTTATTACTATTTTTGTTGGACACGTCTAAATGTGTAACATTATTTAAGTAATAACTTCAATCTTAAAATTCAATACTGATTGAGAATTTTATTAATATGTACATGCAAAGGAATTAAAAGAAATGAAAAGGGAATGCCATTTCTATAATAAATAATAAAGTAGGAAGAGAAATCAATGTATTGAGGTTTGAAATTTTCCATTCTCAAAATATAAAAATAATACGCGTCTAATGGAATATGATATGCAGTAATGCCATTTGAAAGGAACGACTGTTGGAAATATATTCAGGATAATCATTGGGAATTAGTCGTGAGAGCTACTGTGGGCCGCCTTTCCTAGCTCAGGCATTTATTTTTTTGTGTACATAGTTATTCGTATTCATTCGTATGTTTGGGCATGTGTGTGTCACATAAAGGAAAACGATAACAATACGGTATCACATTTTTCCAATACTGGTTGCCATACTTTCCCTCAATATCAATATCAATATTGGGTATTGGGAAGAACAGAAAGGTCTCAAAGTCGAATGACTGACTTGAATCAATAAATATATGTAAACAATACAACCACATACATACATGTATGTATATACATGCCGCCAAAACAATACAGCCAAACATGGAGGCATAAGCCTATACCTTTCCAGTATTTCACAAACAGTTTATTTCATGTCACCCAAAGTTAATTGTAAGCTAAAGTATCTCACTCGTGGAAAGTCTAACAGTTTTTTCTCTCTCTCTTTTCCCAAAAGATAAGAAAATGTCGTCAATGCTTGTCTTTAGTTAAGAGAAATTGTCAAAACCAACGTCACGAAGTAGTGTGGAATGAATACATGACACATTACACATTACTATAGTTTATTCATTAATGTACTTTGAAATTTCAAGTCAAGCAAAGAAAATGTTATATATTGTAATCTTATACAGTCTGTAATATTTTATCAAAGTAGTAAATAGCATGGTCTATTATAATTCATTTTGGTATATTTATTAAATAATCACCTACGTCATATTATGATAAAGTTTTGCTCAGTCATACAGATAAGACTAATTGTGTGTATGCAATGTGTAACAATCACTTGTTTATTTCTTGGATGACCATATACATGTATGTATGTATGTATTCACTACTTATGTCGAAAACTTATGCGGCATGTTCCTATTTTCTTCAACTCTTCCTGCATTATTTACACAATACTTTCTCAAAAGCACTGTTAGGAAAAAATATTTTAGTCCTGTAAATTAATTTCTCAAATGTATCATGTGTCAAGAGCACAACTGAAAGAAAGAGAGAGAGAGAGCAAGGGAACCAAGATATAGAATGATCTAACTAAAATTAGTTTAGATTTGCTCAAAAACATGACACCGGGGATCTAAAAATAAAGGCCCTTATGTATACACTATATACACATGTAAATACAAATGTGTGTGTAATGAGTATATTCTCAGACAGCTTTCTAGAAGGGGATATAAATATACTAATCCTAGATGTTCCTATATGTAACTCATTATGATGAACAATATATTGTAAGGGCTCATGACTAATACCAAGAGCAACGGCATACAGAAAAAAACACTAAATGTACAGTCATACATCAAATCAGTATTATGTAGTGTAATCAAATTGCAAATCTGTTTCGTAACTTAATAAAGAAAGCATTTTTTGTTTATTTTCCTCGTCATTATCTTAGAAGTACTAATACTCGGGTGCTTCTGTTTATTTTTTTTAACTTTGTTTGGAGTCGGTAGTTAATGCAAAAGAAATTTTCCTAACATTCTCTATTTGGATAAAATAGGTTATAGGCTTCCTATGAATACTCACACGTGTATATACAATTATATGGATGTGATGCAAAGTATTCTTGTGTGTACCAAAAAAATATACAAGGCGTATGTGTTTCGATTTAGAAAACACTGAAAACTTGTTTTTTTTTTTCAATTGTAAAATACTTACACCAACTGGTTCCGGTTCTTCCTAAAACTTCATTAGTATCGGGATTCCAGAGGAAACGTTTAAATCCTCCTTGATCTTGACCTGTCTTACTCGGAGAGTAACTTTTGCTATTCTTGTCAGCCATTCTGTTGAGAGAAAAGAAAGAAACGAAATTAATGTAACATGTGAAACAATAATATTTTGTAAGCATTGATATGTATTTTTCAGTATATTTTAAGCGAAAAGAAGTAATGATATTTGAAATAAACACGCTCTCATATTTTTGAGTACTTAAGAATGTTTTTTGGTGTACGTAGATTAAACTAAATTCCGTCTTGTCCATGACATGAATTCTGTTCATAATAATTTATGCAATAATATCTACATGGAATCAGGTTTACTTTTTAATTACTAAGGCTGAACCCTCGTCGGCTTGCGTAATGCCGCATTATTGCAAAAAAATGAACCTCAAATTTAAACCCTTAAGTGCACCCGGCCCGTGCCAATAACAATGGCCAAGTGTACTAGCTCAGATTATTTAACCGACATCTAAGATATCTAGATGAATGTTAAAATTCCAAATTACTTGGTTTCAATTTGTCAAGAGTTTGATAGCTTTAAGGTTTGACCCAGGTGGATTTAAAGTATATACTTAAGGCATACAATGGCGGGAATATTGTTACAAACGGTCTTAAAACTGCAGTAATAATAGTAATGTTTTGACAATAATATTTTTTAGACTTGTTATTTGATATCTATAAAGCATAGTCTCACTGCAATAACAATATGTACGTCTTTACATTCACGCCATAAAAAGAATTTCGCAATCGACTTTGATGGCCCAGGTCACAGTATAGTCGTAAGATATTGAAAACGCAGATAGAAAAAACATATACATAGTTTATAACAAAATAAGACGCTTTACGGCAATACAGCTTTACTAAATCCAGTAATGGTTTAACCTCAATATAATAAAGCATTCATATCCATGTTTTTCGGGTTTAGATAATCGATGGAGTCCTTGCATTTATATTTTTGAAATTACACTTACGGCGTATACCCGTATATACCTGAGCATACTAGACAAGTATGAAATAAGTATAAACGTATAGTATATACACATACTACGTACACTTGTACATCTAAGGTACATTCCAATAACATTTAAGTACCACATTGTGTATTTCACAGCTTTCCGGGAGAAATATACACAATAATATGAAGCATGATGTATTTAATCTATCTAAATTAATTTTACCTGAATTGAAGTTAAGAATGACAAGATTTTATTCCGCGGATGAACACTGGATTTGGAAATAATAACCTAATTAATGCACTCACACACACACACCCTAGACGAACAGACAGCCGAGAGTCAACCAAGGAAGCAGTCCCAACAAACTAACTGATTCTCTATCCGATCGAAGAACTGGAACTGAGGAGACGAGACTGCACCTTTTTTCCTTTTTCCATGCGCTATTCACGTTCGCTGTAGTCGCCTCTCTCTCTCTCTCTCTCTCTCTCTATCTCGCGTTCGTTGCTTCGGGGGTTGCCTCGCTGTAAAATCCTAACTCTCTCACTAACTGAAACTTTTATACAGTGGCCCAAAAACTTCTATAGAAATCTATATGCAGCTATAATGACGGTGTACTTGACTGGCGTGTATAGATACAGCCTAGTTTACGAGGTTGCTCAAAATATAAAAGTGTATAGCAAGTGTAGGATGCTCGGTAGTGTGTGGTTATGTAAAGGTTTGTATAACATGTAATAGAACATATTCCATTCCAAAAATGTATGGTAGAAATAATTTGTAAACTACTTAGCACATTTAATTGACCATGCATAAATTATATTTTTGAGCGTCGTTAGAAATCGAACACAATTAAATGCATGTTTTTGTTTTAGATTGCGTGTGTAAATTATCTCAAGTCTCTTCATACTGTTGGGTATCAATGGCAAGTCTTTAAGAGATAAATTCGGGGCCTTGTAAAACCAATGTTTCAATTAACCAAGTTATACTTTAATCCAACCAGTAATCATTATACTGCATTTTACATCTGGACATATTGGCAATGATTTTTAAACACACCCTGTATATTGCCATTCCATACTCCACACACAACCAAAAATTCTGTCCTTCTATGTGTGTGTGTGTGTGTGTATACTGTGACTGTGAATACGTGTTTGTCTATTCACATAATACAAGTTTTTGCTTGCTTTTTCTCGTGCATAGGAAAAATACTTACTGTGGATATATTATAGCTCTATTCAGTGCTCTTTCGCTCTCCATCATATCTCCTCCATAGTAGAGTATAATATGTGACCCCATATATTACAGCATCATCGCAGTTGTGTGTTGTGTGTATGGTGTAGTCAACTCTAGTTTTTCGCACTGGCCCAATGTTTAGTACAAGCATTAAAAATCCAAGTTACATTACTCACATTATTGTCACTATATTTTGTAAAATTTGATGGATATAATATTATACACTACAACAATTTGAATGTGAGTTGGATCCAAAACAAATAGATATAGGTATATTTGCACCATGTTTTTGTACAACAGAGTTGGCCATTTTCATCTAGATATATAGATAAAATACACATATAGGGACATTTTATTATACCTTTGCTAAAAGCTTCTAATAGAAGGACTACCAGCTGTAAAACTAGTCTTCATGTTATTAAAGGCGATATAAGCAGAAAGCAATGGACTTAATATTATGTAGCAGTAGAAGAGAGATTTACACATGTGATTTTTATATGCAACCTTGAAAGAGGTGCTGTGTACGAAGTACATTATGCTATTGCTGTACATATGCGTGTATTAAGCTTAAGAATACCTCAAGTTTTTCCTTTACCATCATCATCAAAAATGAATTTTATTAGCTTGAACATATATTAAACATTGAAGATGATGTGTATGGGATGGAATATGGAAAACAATAGACCAAGTCTCGCGAGGAGCATAATATGCTCCTTAACATTTAAGACTAGTATTAGCAATTTATTAGCAATTGTGGATGCATGTAGAAATACGCCTATTTTTTATTTTGCTTATCATCTAAGTTCGTGGTAGGATTATATTCAGTTAATAGTTTTAATATAAATTGGAATATTAAATATTGGAGCTTAACGTAAATTAAAATAAGCATGAAAATAAATACGAGGGTCTTATGGACGGCGGTAATATTTATTATAGTCGTATGGAGTAAGAATGAAATATGTATTATGACTACGGTAATTATACAGAAGCATTTTACTCGTCTCGAGCTAATCATCAACCACATTTTAATCTAGGCCTCTATTTTGCTATGTCTCTCTCTAACTCCTGGTCTCCTGACTCCTGTCTCACTGCAAATAATACACTCTGATTTTAAAATACATTATTATATTTTATCATTATGTATAATTTTGTTAGCAACAGTAGATTCTGGTTGAACCATACTCTGCAGCACGTGCACTGAAGTCCGCAAGCAATGTATAGAACATAGTTAATAAAAATAAAGATGCACAAAATACTGAAACTCCTCATGTTTCAAATCTTTTGGAATGGTTGGATTATGATTTTTTTTTGAAAAACTTGTAAACCTGTATTCTTTAAAATTGGAGAAATCCTAAGAAAAATGATATACTGGCCTAGGTTTCGAGTCACAAACGCATTTTAAATTGTAGCTAAAAATCGAGTTAATATCCTACTAAAATTAACCAAATTAAGATAAAAGCTCCGCCAAAGCGTATAAGCGGGTGTACGTTTTTGTCAATGGAAATTCGATACATATAGTCATAAATATTACAGAAAGGGGGAGAAAAAGAGAAAGGAAATGAAAACACGAATGTGTCACAAAAAGATTTCTTTATCACTTTTGAGTTTTTAATATACTGCATACTGTATACGGATCATCAAATTTATGACAGCTACAGTACTAGTTATTGATTTATTGGAGTTTAAATCATTACATCTATTGGCTATCGGTGTGGTCTTCTTCCACCTTGTCCCGTTCAGTATCGGTTAAAATCAGGTTGAAGGTTTTCGACAATGTTTTAAAAACCGCAAAAGCTCGTTACCATAAAACTAGTTTTTGTAGTTGCGGACTCCGGTTTTTACGTAATGCTCATGTCACTTTCTTATGCTTATGAACTTGGTGGGAGAAAAATTCAAATGACCATGATGGTATAATACTTAATAGTTATTTTTATGTTTTCATTCCGTTCTAGTTAAATATTAATTTTCAAAATCTATTTCTCAACTAAATAGGCCTTTAAATTTTTCTGAATCAAATATTCAGAAAAATAAATCCACTTATTTACCAAATTAATTTAGTAAAATAGCTCCAGAAATTTTTAATACTTAAGTGGAAATAAAGCTTTCTAAAATGATTAATCTTTCAACTTAAATTTACTAATTAAATTAATCTCCTCCAGTACATCAACTTTAATTTCCCACTTAAGTCAAATTCAATTTATAAAATATATTTAATAATAGTC
>JAQIVE010001611.1:0-23841 GCA_034698285.1 Sminthurinus bimaculatus | reverse complement strand
GTGCTGGACTGTTGAAATGAATCGCAAGACTTTGGTCTTAAATTTTCTAGCGATCCGATTCCTACATCCTTATTAAAAGAAACCATCTTAACAAATATTTTGTAACTGACAACAAGGAAGCTAAAGACGTCATAATTCTCAAGTACACACGTGTATCTTAATTTTAAGAAGTGTTTTCCCAAAAATTTGTTAGTGATTCTCATACTCGTTTTAAAAGTGCCTCTTCTTGCGTTGTATTTAATAGCGTCGATGGATTAAAACTGGCTGCAATAATTATTAAAATTATAAAGGCAAAAGTGGATGATAAAATGCCTTGTGAATTGCTGCTGGCAACATAAACCTGGTAAACGTAAAATTAACTTCACCTGCGTCATACTGGTTGACTTTCGATTCTTGAACCGACCTTGAAAGATAAATTATTTCGAAAAACGTAAATCATGGAAAACTTAAGTGAGTGGACAGAAAGCTGAGTAAATACTTTTAAAGCCGTCTTATTGAATAACTGCTCCCCAAACTGTTTGAAAATCTCCACCACTTTAACAAAATTTCTCGGTGAGAACTTGACTAGTACAAAGAAACATAATTTGGGAATACAGACAGTTTAGCGTGAGGCGTCGGCGTTGGTTTTGGTTTCGGGTTTGGTTTGGACTTCATTCTTCATTTGAAGTTCGACGTGGTCTTTATTGTTTTGTTCGCATCGGCCAAACAAATGATTTTCATGGGAAAACTTTGGAGATAATTTGCTTTTAATTAAAAGCTTGCCGTTCACTTTGCTCCCCTCGGCTTTTATTACAGCCGGCCTCATCTTCTGCTTTCCCTCCTTCCCTCTTCCACCATTCCATTATCCAGCCTTTTCAAGTGTTTTTAGACTCGAGAGCTCCGCATACGATACCATACATATATACATACACGAAACCATGCAGAGAGCTGAGAGTTGAAATTATACCCGCAGATATCTTTTTGATGCGTCCGCAGTAGGTAACTCGTGAACATTTAAGCATTCTTCTTAATTACCGCGATCGTAAAACAAGCGGTTAGATTATTAGAGAAGTTGGACATTCATTTCATAAAATCCCCTACTTTCCCTATTTAATAATATCTACTTATGTATATACTCGCCTGATATTGATACAGAATACTGATCTAGGGCAGATGATGAGGAACAGATTTCTTTCCCTCTTTTGACATTTATCCGCTCAAAGCCAACTCTCACGACGGAAGTGGAGCAAACGAACTGGAAATTACTATACACACTTATGTATGGACAATTAATTCAAATTTCTAGGCTTATTGTTTTGTAGACGTGGATACTTACGTCATCATTAATAAAGGCCAGAAATGAGAGATGAGCTGGAATCAAAAGGAAATCTAGAAGATTCTTGGGAATAGACAATTACATACAGAAGCTGAACGAGACGAAAATGTAGACATGACGATGAAAGACAATTTCCCCAGCAAGGCCAAAATGTGGAGTGGAGAGAGGACGAAAGAAAACACACAGAATCCTTGATTTTTGCTTGACTTGGTTCTCATCCACTTCAGCAGCTTTCCATTATACATAAGTAAAAGATCTATAATACGCAATATATGTAACAATAATATGCTGAAGTGGTGGATTGGATGAGGTAGAAGCTTGTGGAAGTGATTGATAGCCTACTTACATTATTAATATACATACATACACAGATTTCGATTTGCTCCCTGCTCTTTGCCCCTTTTGTTTTTTACGTAACTATCTTAATGTATGTACGTTCAACATACATACATAGGTATGCTAGAAGCTCGGACAAGCGTCAGTAAGACATCAGCCGACATACATACATACATACAAAACTTATGTATGTACAATTTACAAAGGTTGCTGCATGGCTGCAGGCTGAGAAAGGCCGAGAATTGACGTGTCTCAAGCTCGATTGAAATAACATAACCAACGTTTTTTGTACGCCTTCATCAGGTTAGTATTATCTCTACGCTATGCTGCTCCGTGTCCGGTCTTACACTGTATGCTGTATGTACAGCATAATAATGATAAGACTAATCGTAAGACAGGAGGCCATGTCTTACCCTGCCTTTCTCTTACTCCGCTGATCGTCTATGGTAGAAAGATGTTCAAAGTTCAAGCCATGACCAAGACCCAGACCAAATGCCCAAATTCCAGTGCTTGCCTTCTACTACACAAAAATGCTGGAGAAAAAAAGAGCGTTTACCATTTGCCATTTAGCTACCTTTATTAAACTTGGGCTTTCTCCGTACGGTTTCTCTATCTACTTTTTTCCCTTTCCGCCTTCTGCCATTTTCTGGATGATTGGGCTCCACCGTGGTTTTTAATTTTGCAATGCCATACCGTACCAGGCAACGTATGTGTGCACAAAATAATATGTACAATGTACAACATACACCGTATACACAGTAAACAGTACTCAGGCACTAATAGATTCTCTGCGAAAGCAAAGGCAAAAGTCAAAGCAAAATAAGCAATTGAGATAGAGAAAGGAGAATAAGCCAAAAAGCAATCAATAGAACAGTTAATTGATGTCCTTGTTATGCTCAAATGCCCCGGCCATACAGTTACGCTATACTTGACTGACCCTTGTTTATTTTTACGTAACCTTTTTCATATAGATACATAAAAGAGCTTCAACCAAGCATAAACAAAGTTATTTATTACCAAAACGAAAAGTGTTTGATTCATTTCGGGAAATATTGAAACAAAAAAACAGGGCGAATTAGAAGTTGGAGAAAATAGATAAAACGTTATCGAAACATTAATTTGAATTAAAAAATAGCAGTGGTTTCATTTTTTCATTTTTAATTGCCCGCATCTTGCATGCAAAACCTCGGGATTATGCGGGATATCTGTAATATCCACTTGCCTCCAAAAAACTTGCAGGGCAAGAGTAAAACATTGTACGTAGTTATACATATGTATGTTCTGTGTGTATGTAAGAAAATAAAAGCGGGAGATGTAGGAATTCCTTATTTCAAAATTCCAGACTCCTCAATTTATTCTAGTCTGGCGGGACGGAATGCCTTGCAGAGAATTCAATTATCTACATTCACCTCACATCGTACCCCAACCCAAAACTCGACCCGACCAAACACATCGCATTGACTTGCATTGCATTGCAATGCATGAATCGCGTGGAATCGCCAGCGAAAAAAGGGGAAAGGGCAGGCTAGATAAAGACAAAGTACACGTTGAGTATGTATATTGTATGTATACATTGTACATACTTACTAGTACCTCTTCTCCACATTGCTCTATTGCCTATGTACCATGCATATACACATTCGCAATTCGTCCATTTGTACCTACGACCACAGTGAACAGGTTTTCTCATCACGTTTGGTTGGTGTGGCACAAAACGTGAAACAAAAAAAATGCTCACCGCCGCCGCCGCCGACGCAACTGAAATCCTGAAACTGAACTGAACTGAACTGAATGAGAGACCGAGAGAGGAGACGGAAGATGAAGCACGATGGGAAAAATAAGCTCCAAGCTGTAGACTGTAGACCATAGACGTTTGTGGCGAAAAAGAAGCGATAAAACCCTTCATTAGTTTTACCATCGGCATCGTGTTCATATGTAATCATAATCATGCTCCTAATAATTTTCGATGCTGGCATCATCATTTATTTTGATTTCAACCGGGACTCTGATAAAAACCTCCGAGAAATTAAAGGAGAATCTTCCCTATTTTCCCCCATTCCTTATCATTCCCATTCGGCTCTTTGCTTTCCCTTCATTTAATCTTTTTCATCAATTTCGCTATTACAGTTACTTGTATTTAGATGCTTTTTAGAATTTTTCTAGAAAATCAGGTCTAACCATGTGATGTATTGTGTGAATGAAATTTAGAATCTTTTATTTTGAGAGTCAGTCCGTCTATTTAGTTGAATCAAATTGAACTTTCTTTTCATGGTGAGTGAAAATATAAATTTTTTACTCGGTATAATTATTCTCAATCCATCCTCGTTTTACTGTTTACTACGTTTATCAATTTATTCTATCACCTACACAATTAATATCAACCACAACTCAAAAATAATGTGTGCCTTTACATGTACAATGTACATGAACATGAAAAACTTGCTGCATTTTGTCATCATATAAAAGAGGGGAGAGCGTGTCAACAAAGCATTTTCATCTTCCCAGAGGATCATGAAAAATTGCAGGGATTTGCCAATTTTTCCAAGATGGGAAGTGCATACATATTATTATATGAAAGTAAATCTAGACAGGCGTAATAGTATAAATCTAGCTCTGTTCCAGTTATGACTCCCGCTTTCGCCTTTCAATGTATGTAGATACTTATGTACTTTGTTGAAAGAGGGAATTTTTCTCCAGTTCATCGTTAGGGGCGACGAATCAGCCAACTGTGTGGTTGCACCACGATCCACGATGGACTTTACATGTCCTCGAAGCCAGACAAAGAAAACGGAAAGTTGTTCCGTAAATGAGCTAGGACTAGGAGTTAAATATAGAAATTGCCCGAGGTCAGGCCATCGCCATAGCCAACGACGGCAACGGTGACTATGTATACAGTGTATAGTGTATAAGATAGAAAAGCAGGAAAACAAACCTGAAAAACTCGGGGAAACTAGCGTCATAATTAAATGAAACCTAACGAGTGGAATTGAATTACGGCTCTCCGTCCAGAACCGTGGAAAAGAAAACCACGTTTTTGTATGTATACATACAGGAAGGAAGGAAAAAGGCCCAACCACAAAAAACTACACACTACAGGATACTTTTGTGGTCAACCAACAGTCGATATTTTGGTTTCTCATTCAATATATTACACATTTACAAAAAAAAATCCTCTTTTAAAAAGAAAAAATATTCCTCAAAGGTGGACTTTATTACGTTATTAGCAAGAAACCTTTTATTGAAAGGTGAAAAATTTTACTTTCCATACTTTTCCCTGACTTTCATCTTTTAAAAATCTTTCTGGTTCGTAACTTTGTTTCTGAATACATGGTTTCCGGCTACATTTAGAAATGGGTAATGATTTGTAAAAAAGTCCCTCGCTGCTTTTTCCCTTCTCTGCCTGCTTCTCTGCTGCTGCGACTTGCGACTTGCTTTTGTCGAAACTTTTTCCGAGGCGAACCTCAAACTCTCGAAACTAAAAAATTAGGGAGATTCTGATTTCTTATTCTATATACCCTACGATGCTATTCTTGATTCCCCATTTATGCATACCGCAGAAATTTTATCCCCAGGTCTTATCCCTCCATAATCTCGAGCTTGGCATTGAAATTGAGCATTGGACGTGTGGCATATTGAATATGGAGCATGGGCGTATACATAGGTATGCATACATATGCTACATACACTGAGGACTAAATAAGTTGTTGAAGAATGGTCGTGGTGTGATGGAGCAAGAAAAAATATAAAAAGTAGCTGTATAGTAGTGGGAGAAGAACCGAAGTTGGTGTCTGGAATGAAGAATCGTTCACCAGCTCCTAGTCGACGTACAATCTTAATCTTTTTCTTTCCGTCTTTGGGCCAGCCAAGGAGCAAAGGAAAGGAGCGAAGAGAGAGAGAGAGAGAGAGAGAGAGAGTGAGCGCACAGAAAAGAAAAGAAGGGTAAAAGGAAACTTTTTCTAAATCAAACCCAACTTTTCTCTCTCGCTCCTCGTTAATTCAATTTTTTCGTGGTTATCTTCAATGCCTCTAAAAATCTTCCTTTAGACTGCCCACAACAAAGCAAATGCTTATATGAAACCGGCCTAATTTTCACTTCCACACACAATCCTTCTCTTGCTCCTTTCTTTTTTTGTCAATTGAAACTTTTCACTTGTTTACACTTTTTAAGCATTAGAAATACACGGAGAAAAGCGCATTTGATGGAATATATTTAGGCTATACTTATTTCCAGTAGGAAGCCAAAAAATTGAGAAAAAAAGAGATTTTCAATACCACTAATTCGGGCACAGTGAATTTCCCCCCGTATTTGTTGATACGGTTTACAGTCACTGTTTTATATTTGAGTTTATTGGACGGGGTGAAAGTAGAGAGCCGTGTTGCGGCCTCCTTTTCCCGCCATCAATTATTCGATTAAAGTCCCTGCTTTGTCAATATTAGAAGTGCTAATGTGATTAAATAAACTCTGTGATTCCAGGTTCGAGGCGAGTAGGGCAAACTTTCATTAAGATCCCAAGCCGCAATATAAATTAGGAGCTTGTCTCTTTTTGTCACCAAAAATTGGTTTGTAAAGGAGAGAAGATAAGCTGGCAAATGGCAAAATGTACGTATATATATCTACATATCTGTAGTGCATGAATTATTTTTGAATCAAAAATAATCTATTACCTTATCTCTATATCAGGACAAAGACAAAGATCGAGAAAAGTCAGGGGAAAGAAATGGACCATCCTTTAAATCGAATCAGGAAGGGGAAATGATTTCAAGATTACCTCGGAATCCTTAACTATATATGTAATATCTGTGATATTTGGTGGTGTAAAATATTACAAGTCTGTATATTATACTGTACACACCAAAAAGTCACTCCAAACTCCGGGACCCGTTGCCTCGGAGAAGGAAGAGGGGGCGAGGAAATGAAACAAATTTAATTTAGAATGAAAGGAGGGAAGGATTTTGCCTGAGATGAGAAAATGATAATAAGGCCCTGACAATACTACCTATCTACTTGAAGTTGAAGAACGATGATAGTAAAATGTTCAAATGGTTTGTATAATAATATGTTGGTATCTAAGAGCGACAGCAGAGGAGACGGAGAAAGGGTTGAAAAACTACGGCGATACTCGGTGCATGTACATGTAGATATGCATGGGAGTACTGTGGTTAAGTCCACATGAAGGAATCTCGATCATGCGGAGAATTCAAGATAAAGGTGAACAAAGGCCAAGACCTAGACCAAGGCCTAGAGCAAGTTCATATGTACATTGTACAATGTACATATGCATAGGTCGTGGGAGAGAAAGAAAGGAAGAAAAGAGTCAAAACCTCGGGCTGTAGACTTGAGACGAGACGAATCATCCTTTTCATTCATTGAGACAACATTATTATTAGAAAAGCCAAAAACCCAAAGAGAAACCAAGATAGAGGTGAGAGACGTCGTCGACTATCCTTCGAGAAATTTTTCTCACATGTATTTATCTTTCTCGCTCCCTCTCCTTTTCTTTTCTATGTACATTAACAAGGTTTGGCATCTAACATTCCCTCAATTTCAAGGCATTACTGATGGTCGTTCTTCAAAAAAACTGAAAATTGTGAAAATGTCAAAATTACAGCTTGTTCATTCTCCATGCTCCATGCTTCATCAAATTCCAGCTTCTTGGCATCAACATCAACAGTCAACAGCTTACAAGGCACAGCACTCACATTTTCAAATTCATCAATTGACAATGTCATTGTTGCTGTCAGTGTATGCTGTATGTAGTTGACGTTGACACGGACGTTGTCACTGTCATTGACGTGGAGACCGGCTTTATTTTTTGAACAAGAAACGGAGACAAAGACAAAGACAAAAGAAAAGGCTCTCCAGTGTACATAAATTGACGATATTTCTATTATTTTGTGGGTACTTTGATAATAGAGACAGAATTTTATCCGTCATACGTTCGGAGTCGAGTGGGGGAAGAACACGAGCAAAACCGAGAGCTGGGACTAGGGCAAGTGTAATGACAATGACACTGACACTGACAGTGACACGAACGAGACGCTTGCTTGAGCTTTTCCACGGGAGATAGACAGGATTGCCTCAATCTATATCAAATGTACGTGTGTACATACATAAAAGGTGAGAGACTTGCCAACTGGACAAGAAAAAGGCTCCGACTATTTTGCCATCCATCAAGATCAGACTTTTCTTCTCCCTGTTTCGTCCATTTTTTCCATCCTCTGCATTTTCGTTAAGCTGGTGAGATGATAAAAAAGGTATACGTGGGAGAATCCACTTCATCCACATCCCATGTATGTATTTATTATAAAGTCGGTAAGTGTCCGATTTCCCTTTGCCTTGTGAAACCGGAGATTGGACACTGGGCATTAGGTGAACATTGAGCATAACATAGTGGGCGACGATGGGACCGGAATATTAGATGCACTTGACCCTCTTCCGCTTCCTTTTCATTCTTCCCCCATGACAAAGAGTAGGAAAAGACATTGTGGCCTTTTTTTGGCTTTGACTCTATACTCTATTCGCTTTGGGTTTACATACATATATACGGAGAAGGAAGATGACGGGAGAAATGTATAATTTTTATTGTGCCCCATTTGCCTTTCATTCAACGAATTTTGAAATTAAAATGTTGGATTCAGATTTAGATTCAGATTCAGCTGTCTGCGGATTTCCATTTGGCCACAGCATGAAGCGGCACTATGCACTATGCACCCCATACATATGTAGAATAGCAAGAGCACAGGCAGAAGCCGATGAAGCGGGTTTCACAAGAAACTTGGAAATTGGAACTCGGCTTCGAAATACGAGGAGGACGACGACGACGGCTATTATTATTATTATGTGTGGAATATTATAAATCTTTTTGGTGTTTCCTCCACCATTTTTCATCATTATCACGAAGAGGGAGGTGTGTGCACGAGACACACACACACACACACGTATATATAATATATACACATGCACATTTTTCTACACTTTTTCCAGAGCTTTCTCCCTTTCCCTTCGACTCCTTCTGCTTTATCGTTTTCGTCTCTCCATTTTCTTGTCACCGGCCCAAGATTTCAAAGAGTGGGAGAAATAGAGCAAGGAAATGAAATAAATGACGGCTCACGTATAAAAACGCGAGGCGAGTAAAGTTTTAGGGAGGAGAGAAAAAATCTTGACAAAGAATCCACGATAACTGTTTTCCATTACTCGGCGAATTATGAGTCAGTTGGATTGGAAGTTCCATTAAAGCTTAAAGTTGAAACCTCAACGGGCGATGAGGGGTTAAAAGCCAAAGTTAAAGCCAAAGTCAATGTCAAAGTCAAGGGGAAACGTGCCACGAGAAAATTGATTTACTGTGAAATCCAAGTTCAAAATTAACTTTCTACACATAAAAAATACTCCAGAATAAATTTTAATTGACAAATATTACCTCAAGCGCAGACATTGACTAAAATTTGAGTCATTTTAAGGATAAATATAATTTATTTGACCAATAATTAGGTATACATAATTGTGTAGATTATTTTTTCAATGAACAGGCTTTTTATGGCTCCAAAAAAGCAAGTTTAATTTCATCTTTGTACATGAGATTCGTCATAAAAACTTTAGGATGACGTCTTTCGTAGAAAGGAGAGCTTGGGTGAAAGTTGTTACTGTGAAACTTTAAAATGTTGAAGATACATTAGCCGGAAATTTCCCATTTAACTACAAGGACGACAGATTTCATACCGAAGAGGGAAAAATGAACTAGTGAAGAATTGATCAAAGAAAATATTTTAAAATGTGAAAAAAGTCAAAATCCACACCATTTCAATCCGATTACGAAAATCCTTACACTATCATCAAAGAGGAAAGTGGAAAAAACTTTTTCGACAAAATTTACATTGAGCGTCTCCACACTGACAGCTTCAATCTTGGAATTCTTCACTCGCGAGGACAGAATCTGTTTCTATTTACTGCACTTTCATTTCAGCTTGAGGTTTGACGTCACGTTCGATAGAAACCCCGTGCATTTGGGTCCACAGAATTTTGACTTTTCTGGAATCAAAGATTTCCTACATCTTCACCTTCGCCACGTGTTTTCATACATACTATGCTGATGTATAATGTATACATACAAATAGAATTTGGGATACTTTCCTCAACCTCTGCGTAGTTATTTTGCCTGAATGTCTTCCCATTGTCCTTGATACGACTACGACGTGATGATGTGATCGATAAGACGAGATGAGGTGAATCTGATTCACTATTTTGATTGAGAATACATACATATGTACACATAGAAACACCCTCAATATTGAAGAAAGGGGGATGAAATTGTCAGGAGCCAGGTGGAGGACAGACAGTCACGGTACACGAAGCAAGGGAAAGCATTAGAAAGCAAAAGGGAAAGTGTTCAACCGAAAAGGTCAAGCGACAGTCGAAGAATCCAGTTGACAAAGACAAATGATTGTGCATTCCACATTTTTTTTTCGTGGATAAGTTCACAGCTCCTATACTCTGTCTTCCCCTTTCTAGCTACATATGTTTAGTGGACAAAACTAAACTGTCTCTTGACTTTTTGTTGACTGTATATGGGATATGGGTACAAAATACAGTATGTTTTGAATCAGTTCAATGTCCCGGTTAAAAAGAAACCTGATTGATCTCAGGAGCACTTTTGTGTGTCAAAAGTAAATAGATGGAGGAGCAACTTATTTATGTACCAGCTCGATAGTCAACGCACCGATAAGTTTACGAGATTGTCACATGAAAATGAACTGCAACAAGGGCAGAAAATCAGTTGTGGAACTGCGGAATCAGAAATTCCTTTTTTTCTACACCAAGTATTGTTTAAGACCATCTTCATTTAAGTATCTGCTCATTTTTTCCAAAAAACCGAAAG
This sequence comes from Sminthurinus bimaculatus, assembly GCA_034698285.1. Taxonomy (NCBI): domain Eukaryota; kingdom Metazoa; phylum Arthropoda; class Collembola; order Symphypleona; family Katiannidae; genus Sminthurinus; species Sminthurinus bimaculatus. Next base: position 13,317 of record JAQIVE010001611.1, on the reverse strand, counting down.
ACCGTCTCCAATGTAGAAAAATGTAAACTTTAAACAATGTCCTTCAAAATTTAACTCTATTTCAGTCAATCAGTCGCAGTAGAGAATGACTGTTGGAAACCTTTAATACAATTTTATACGAGACGTTTTAACGTTTTTTCGGGCTTGAATCGGAACTTGAGTCCAAAATTGAATAAAAGTGAAATAAATGCATCTCTAAATTCAAGTCGCAGCTACTTCTGCGCAACATGGCTATTAAGCTTTCTAAGCCTTATGAATGGATATCTATGCATGTATAATACGTATAACCTATAATATACTATATACGATAAGAAATGGATAAGGAATCCATTGAATGCCCAAAGAAATGAAATTCGATCCGAGGTCAAAAAAATCCACATGAATTCAGCTCAAGGAATTCAAGTGACTTTTCTTCACAGTTATTTTCCTTCCATCCAACCAACTAGTTAGACTTTTGCACCGCCACAACACACGAGAGAAGGAGGAGGAAGGAAGAGCCTAATAAAAAACAGGAGGATAACTTTGACTGGGTTTTGGACTTGCACTTCACACAGAATTTTCCACAGTGTCCCTTTTTCCGTGGAATGAATGGGCAGATGAGAAAATTGAATGTACGTGGAGTAAAAAGTAATGACCAGGGAAAACACGCGAAAAGCATCGCACAATTGCCATGCTCGTGTGGCTGTGCCTTTCCCCTTCGTCCCAAGTTACTTGAGCTGTCTTGTTTTCGTCGTCGTCTTCTTCTCTTCCCTTTTACTTCATGTGGGGCCAATCTCCATGGACCTTTTTCTTGGTTTGGTCATCCCACATGACATTCATTCCCCACAAGTATGATGTAATATTTAGTGATATTGACTATAATCCTATTGATAATCATATATAGTAACAGCGGAAATGACATGACACGAGGAAACCTCAATAATGGAAGTGTTATGGAAGACGAAAAATTCGGAGAATGTCCGGCTGCAACTTTTAAAATTGCAACCGTGCCCCTGGCCTTGTTATTGTTATGACTACATATGCATGACGACAACGGTGATGATGCACATTCCTGTATACTTTGTACATATGTACATAAGAGCTCGAACATGCATGAAGAAAATAAGGGGAAGATGGAAAATGAGATGAAAATGATGACGTGGATGGGGATGATATCGAATTTACACCTTCTAGATGCATGTGCTTGTAAAATGTAAACGTGTGAGCAGTGTACTTATCTACATGGCTAAAAGTGCATTCGCGGCCCACACACATTAAGACGACAGAAAAAAACGATTTAGAGTCGGAAAAGTGAACCGGGGAAAAGAAGATGAAGAAAAGGCCGCTTTTTTCGGGATTGAGAGTGTTTCCGGCAGCATATCTATGTACATATATGATACACGAACATACCCACACGTAAACACGACAACACGAGGGAGATTGTTCATTTTGTACATTGTGCATGTAATGTACATAGATATTTTTAGAAAGATGTTCAATTTTCGTGCCTGTGCTTGTACTCTAGTTCGTGTTCCTCTCGTTCTCACACAACTCGTCTACCTCTGTACGTTGTTCATTGTACATAACACATACATAGTTATATTACTTTTATTATTGCTATTGTTATCATACGACTGCAACTTTTACTACCACCACAGATATTTCCATTACTTTCACTCGTTTAGCTCGGTGAAATGTTGGAAGTATGGCAAACCACCAAACACCAAACGTCAATGTTTTTGTCAAACGGGGAAAAACGAAGGCGAGTAAATACATATGGACGCGTTTTCTCTCAAGTCTTCGCCCTGAGAGACGAGGACGAGGATGAGGACGAGTCGCGTCGAGAGAATGGAGTGTGAGATGTGGATAAAACTCTGTGTATATAAATAACTCATTCATTTTCCCACGACGGGCATTACTTTTTCTATTTATATAATACCAGGATTTTTTTCAATTTCCACTTCATTTCACGTTCACTTTACGTTGCAAGTTATGTAATGCATTTAACATTCAACATAAAACGTACACATTGTTGTTTTATGTTTTGTATGTTATATTATCTACATGTGTGTGTCACGTTTGTCCATCCACACTTTCTTCTTCTTCATTTTTGACTGTACTGTGCTGCCTGTTTGTGACTTGTGTGCACAATTTTTGGCTTTTGAGCGACTTTTACTCTCTACGTACTTTTGATACACACGCATTGCTTTTTGCCTTTTTGACGTAAAGCCGTACTGTAAATGCGCTCAAGTGTCCTATACATACACGTTTTGTGGTAAAAACTCCATTTAACTTGTGAAATACTGTATATGTATTTATACCACTTTCACCTACAGCCTTTCACTTTCTCCCCGGCTTTTTTTCGGGTTTCTCCATACTTTTACTCCTACAATTCAAAATACCGTTGGGGATATTTGCGCTAACGAATAGGGAATAGGAGAAACTTTCGAGTCTAACTTTGGTTGCACCTTGCGGTTCATTATTTCTAGAAATTTTGCGCAATTAAATGTTTCTCCCGACTAATGTCTTACATTGTCCCCGTCCAACTTTTAAGTAAAGATGGGAACTAACTAGTATGAACGAGGGATGGAAAACAAAGGAAGGACGCATTTAATTGAAAATTTTAATTGACTTTTACCATCTCCAAAAATTTTCACGCCAGCGTAGTAAATTCACTAATGTTTTCACTTTTTAAATGCAAACCCGTTTTGTAAAAATTTCTCCTTAGAGATTTTGTACTTCAAATAAAAATCATAATAATTTTCCTTCATCCTCAATTACTACTATATTTTGGAATTACAGATAGAATTAAATGACTCTATATAATTTTCCAACAATTAAGGTATTGTTACCGGTTTCCGTTTTGAATCCCTCTGAATATTTTATGCATCAGTACCTACCGTAGCATTACAAACAGCATTAGAACATATTACAACTACAGAATTTTTCTAGATAAAAAGGAAGGAATGCGGAGTTTGGGCCAATTGAATTTGGAAAAATGAGGGGAAATCCCGTTTTTCAGTGGGAATCACAAGCAATTCTTCACTTAAGTATCCCATTGAATTTTACGACTAGTACTTTTATCAACCACCCCTCCCAGCTTTGCCGTGCGTTCTCATGATCTCTCTACGACTTTTTTCGTGAGAAAAGATGGCAAGCAAAGTAATATTCAACAATACAGAAACATATAAATGTACGTACGCGAGTGATAAACCCGAAGCGCATACACCGGAATACATACATAGAAAGTATTAAATGTTTATACCACACTTTACATCCTTCATATTTGACTCTAGCACGAGAAAAAGGAATTCCCTGGAAGTTAACTGTACACTGCATCTTCACCTTTCCTTTATGTTTATAAAATTGAAAAACCCTGAATTCTCTACAAACCTACAGGAAAGATGAAGGATCCACTTTTCAATTCGCATACAACAGGTAATTAAAGGATTATATTTTCTCATAAAAAGTAACTGGGTACAGTATACATTTTAATCTCCATATCGTTCACGGCTTCAAGCTCGGAAGCAAAAACCAAAATTATCTTTATTTTTCCCATTTTCCAAAATGTTTGGAAAAAGATTGCATTAGAGTATAATACAAAGAACGCAGAAGGGAAATGAAAACAAGATAAAAACAAATCCCCACTTTGACAATCCGGAAAGGACGGAAAACATTGCGTTATATAATGCGTTCATTACATTAAATTAAATAGATTCTCGTCATTAATGTCACAACGTATCAAACGTACCATATGCCATATTGTAATAATCTTTAGGGTGGTCCGTCCTTCCTCAAATTTTTCAAAGGTTTAAAAACCTTAGTTTTAGTTTTATATTATGAAAATGCCTGTTCAAATTATTAATTGGTGATAGAACTTTATTGAATTCTCTTGAGTAACTTCAAAAGTATGCTAAAATAAAATTACTTTTATGAGCCAGAGAATAAATTGTCTGTGCGTTGGAGAAACTGGAGCACCCTAATCTCCATGTATTGTATGCTACAAAAAATGGAAGGCATATTGTCAAAATGATGGGATCTTTGTAACCAAGGAAATCAAATTCAGTCCTATTACACTCCCTGGGCTCCCGGTTTGTCTCGTCTACTTATGCATTGTACATTGTACATACATATAACCTCTTTATTATCTCACCAATGAAAAGGGGATGAATGGAGGGAGCGAACATGAAAGATGATGGGAAAATGGAAGACAGTGGCATCAAGAACAAGAAAAGTATAAGTAGTAGTAGTTATGAGTAGTCGAGTCGCGATGAAAATATTGCACAACTTTTGTCTGTCATGGCCAGACATTGTATTGTATTGTACTGCAGCCATGTACATACATAGAAATTGTAAGGGATAAAGTTTGTGAAAGCTATGTAGAAAGAGAGAGAGAGAGAGAGCGAGAGAGAAGAAGAAATAAAGAAAATAAATGTCCAAGAGCAGAATAAATGAACAAAATTAATTCGTGTACCAAGTGCCATCTTACAAGTTGGAATCGTCTTTTGTCTTTTTGTGCATAAATCTATGCATGTACAACTCGCTGCTTTTACACACTTTCTTCTGCACGAAATGTAATTTGATAGTCACAATGGAAAACGGAATACGATGCAATTGCATATCGTACATTTGTATTCAGTTGTAGGTACTTTTACGGTCTGCACTGAGGCCTGTGTTTGGTTTTCATTTTGTCTCTCCAAATTTTTCTTGAGCCAGGCTATAAATATGTTCCTACAAAAAATACGTAGCATAATGATATAATCACTATAGTTATCAACATAAATGGTTTTAATTGCTTCCTGACTGGCAATTAATTTACCACAGCAAATAAATTACACTGTGGGAGCCAATCGCGTCATTTTTGCCCCACTCTTGAAAAAAGGCGCCTTTTAAAGCGTTTCAATAAAACAGCTCACTCCAAACAGTCTCTAGCTATAGATAATAATGTACAAGATGTTGTAGATACGCCGTAAACTGTACAGGGGGCAAAACTGCGTTGATAGCTTTGTCAACGCAGCTGAGTTCAGTCAGTTCAGCTTCCTTGTCGAAAAATGTGGGGGGGGGGGACTCGCCCCCAAGAACTTTGTGTTTATTTGCCGACTGCTTTGTTCTTCCTGGTGTAAGAACTTCTCATTCATCATTTTCCTCGTAAAAAAGTTTCTCCGCGCGCGGCCTGATGTGCCTGGGTGTAAGTGTGCCTAAGCATCTATGTATTTAGAATAGCCGAATAAAGTGACGGCAGGTAAACGCATTATTGTCAGTTGCGGTTTGGCTTTCCTTTATACTGCTTTTAGCATTTCGTTGAATTGCTGTAAATACGTGTGTAAACATCGTAAGTACGTAGAAACTAGATGCAGAAACTAAAAACAGAAGGAAATGGATGGCAAGAAGTCTCATGAAAAATTAGTTTTCCTTTAGTATATAGGCAAGATTTCTTTAAGAAAGGGGAAAAATGGAAATCCATCTTGGCAGGGTAATTTACACCCACTCTTTACACTTTACACAACCACAAAGGCAACATCACGGAAAGAAAAAGTATTCTTTTTCTTTCCTGGTTTTGGTTTCGGTTTTGCTGCAGCTCACCAAGTCTAAAAAGTCTACTTTTGATGAAAAATCGTTGACAGTAAAAAATCACGGTTTGAAAGTGCAAAATATGTACACACATTTTTTGCACGGTATTACCAATTTCGCTTGTGCATAATGAGGCCCAAGTTTGGTTTTTTAGCTGTAAACAAACTAGACGAAAAAAAATGTGTTTCTTGTATAAAGATGGGGAGGCCTCGTGTTTGTATTGAATGCAGTCATTACAGGTTGGATGAAAGTAAACATATTGATTTTTCCTAATGCTTTTAGAAGGGCTGTGCTGAGAGTGAAAAAGCTGAAAATGAAAGAAAAAGAAGAATCGTCTCGTGCTCCGCACTGCACATGCTTTGCAAAATATTTCTCGCCAACAAAAAGTTCTCCCAAAAGTTATGTATCTATGTACATTGCACTTTGTACATCCTGACTAACTGACTGACGAATTAGGTTTGTCAAATTGAAAATCAAGAGGCGTTTTAATTAGAGAACTGCGAGGAAATTTTTTATTGAAGCTATTTTTATTTTTTCTACCAGCTCAGGGTCTGACTAAAAATACATTTGCAACGCTTTCTCCATGACAACGCAGTATTTTTCATGAGATACGGTGTTTATTTTTATGTTTACCAACAAGTTGTTCGTGCTTATGCTTGAAGTCTTAAGTTACCGTTAATAGTATGCATACATATGTATATACGCTTCCCTGAAATTGATGAACTATATTACGGAGAAAATTGAGAAAATTATCAAGTAACTTGACGTCATCATCGCAGCGATTAGCATTAGTCGCAAGACTGATTACGAGCCCATCATTTATAGTAGATACATCCGCTGATATTAAAAAACGCGGAGGAAAAATACAAACTGTGAGTTAGAAGGTATTAAAAGATACGTAGTAAAATGAAATACATGCTCGATAGCATTATTTTATCATGTAGTAAAATATTATGTGCGCAATATCGTACCAAAATATCGGACGCTTACAGGGTTTCTTTTTCAACCAGACCTCGGAGCACTTTTCATTTAGAGAGAACGAAGGCGGATCTCTTAATTTCATGGAAATTTGACCCGTTTTCTCTAAAACGATTCAAAATACATATGATTTTACATAACAGAGTCAAAGGGAAAGTTCAGCACTCATACATGAACCCATGCTAATAAAAAACAATTGCAAACACAAAAATAAGGCGAGATAGAGAGAGAGAGAGTCGAGACTCTGGGCGAAAGACAGAGAGTGGGAGTCAATAAACGTAGACAACAACAGAACCTCGACTTCTCTCTTTTTATATGCGACTTTCATCTTTGAAACCGGATACGTCTCAGCCGCAGAAACGTGTGGGTTTCATCCTTCATTGTTACGTATTTGTGTATCTATATTATACGCATATTGGGTTACTGTTTTCATCCGTGTTTACCCTTTTCAACGTCGGCGACAAGTCAACTAGTTTGCTCATTAGACGCACAACTCGTAAATATTGACGGGAACAAATGTACGTAGATCGTAATACAAGTAGACAGATGAGACAGACGAACATAAATAGTTAAAATGCAGAGAGGAGTGAAGCGGATGAGTGAGTGAAGGAGTAATTGAGTAAGTGCGTCAAACATGTCAGAGCAAAGGGTAATCTCTGGAGGGCAATGAGTCTGCTCCAAAACTTTTAACCCCATGTTCATTCATTATCTATGTATGTGGATTGTGGATCTGTGCAAATATTAGAGAACCAAAATAATATCAATTTCATTCCCCGTGGAAAATTTAAAACTTATTATACCCTATTTAAGGACACTCGAAATCAGATTTGGCAGACACTTTTGGCCTTTTGCTTTGCCTCGGCTGTGGATTTGGTTTTGACTTTGGTCAACAGATTAGAAAGAGACTGAAAAGAGTCTCTGTCTGTATAAAAGAGAGTTTGAATTCGAATTCGAATAAGTTCAAAGTGTCAGTCTGATTTAAATTTGCCGTCGGAGTTCCAAAAGTCTCAAAGAACACGAACATCGAACAATGAACAATAACAAACTGCGACTTTTGTCAAACAAATCTGTACTTGTCCCCAGTCCACAGACTGTTTGCTCCTCTTACATACATACAAACATGTACAACGTACAGTGTTACATTTACATTCAAATCCAGATCTTAGGCTTGTTCAGCCTTCTGTGTTATAATTATGTATTATGTATGATATTATGTATTAGACATATATACTTACACGGACATTGTCAAATAGGCAGAATTTGTTTTGGCTAAGGGGAAATGACTTTTAGAGGGTAAAAGTTGAAACTGTTGAATTGAGTTTCCATGTCAAGTTGCTCAAGTTGGAGGTCGTTTGTCATTTGCAGGTACAGGAAATAGAATGAGGAGGAGTTCGTGCAAACTAATTAGAATGTGTAGTCAATCTGGATTCGATCCGAGTTTCAATCTATGCATGCATGCATGTGAAACTTACATATATAAGTGTACGTGCAAAAGCCACAGAAAAGATTTTGCATGGGGAAAGATTGTGGAGAAAATTCATGTCACACTTGTAACTTGAGTTTCTGGAGTAAGGGCCAAAAATTCCAGCCTGCAACATTGACTAATGTTATGGGTACAACAAAGAAAGATGACGGTACGGTGCAACTTGACTATAGTTGGCTCTGGCTAAATTTTTACTTTTACGTGTAGACAAGGGACAACATTGAAGTGTTTTGAAGATTCCATTAAAGTATTGTTGCGGTTGTTGCCGTCCCATCCATGTTTTAACTATCTTGAAGAGTTGGCTCCATTAAAATGAAGCACAGCGAGAGGGCCTTCTTATTGGCGAGGTTTACTGCGTTCTTTCGAATAAAGACAATGACAAAGACCCCCAAATAGGAATATACATATTTCTACATGAGTACACCATAAACTTTTGGATGCTACTGGAGAAGTTTAGTTTTCTCCGGTTTATCCAGATTCTTCATCTGTTTTTCTCTATCTCTCTCTCTGTCTCTCTCTTCGTGTTGATCTATCCCTATTTTCCCTATCCACGTAATAAATAGTTTCATGAGCGTAATTTAAATTCAGCTCTTTGTTTTATCTCATTCCAGCTCCAGCACGAACCTTGTTTAATTTACCCGGAATTCATGTGATGGAAAAGCGTAACATTTTCAATTAGAATAGTACATATATAGCAATCATAACAGTTTTCATTTCAAAGTCCCATCATGAACGCCGCATCTTTCCTCCTGGACAAAAGTCCAAGAAATGAGAAGAAGAAAGATGATCAAAATTCAAGCGGGCATCTTTTTATGGAGGTTGCGGCTGGTTGACATTGAGCCAGATCAAAGCCAACGATCGTTTCGCTATTCTTAATTTCTGGCAAAATTTCTAAAAAGTCAAATGTCAGGCAAATGTTTATATAGTCTCGAGGTTTATCTCTAAAACATCTTATCCCTTATCTATCAACAACTGCTTAGTTGTGAAAAAAGAAAGTCAACTTCATCAAGAGCAAAAAGTGGTAAATAGATAAGATTAAAGAAAAATGTTTTTGCATTATTTTCGTACATAACTCATAAGGATTGTTGTACAAAGGTGGCGAATGGGAAATTTCTGCATAATGCGACCCATTTCCATTTTTCGAGTGAAAAAGCTCATTTTCACTTCATAAAAAAATGTTGAAAATGAAGCTCCTGTTGTCTATTTTATATTTTTCGGATGCGCTTTAAGATGAGCATAAATGGAATAAATGAATAAGTACTTATGTATGCACCGCCTCTTGAGAAAAGGCTCTAAAAGCTAAGTCGTTGAATTTGAATGTTGATCTAAAAGATTCGCATAATCTTGACTTGATCTGTCTTCATTATTACCATGATTATTATATATTATACTCTTTTACGACGGAGGGATGAAAGCTTGAAGAAGAGTTTTGCATTCATTTCTACATTTATTTTGTCCGCATGTGTGAGCAGCATTTGTGCACTTTGGAAAATGCTTATGATATACATAATACAAGTACATGATATTGTACTTTGATCCTGTCTTTTGGAGTGCGACGTTACCTGACAACCTATTGTTTTGTCCTGTATCTTCTTGAGTCTTGAATCTTGAATCGAGGCCCAAGTCGGGATTCTCGCTTTTTGAGATAATGGGCTCCGCTTGTAAGATCTTCGCTTGGCTAGTATGCACAATATTCAAAAACTTTGAGACTTTGGAAACAAAAGTGTCTACTTAGGCAGAGGCAGGAAAAGAAAGTTCAATAAATTATCAAAATCTTCGTTGCCCCTTTCACCTGCTTCTTGGTTACTCTTTCTTTGCTTGCCTTTGAGTTTTCTTTGTCAAATCCAGAGATTTGAATGCTCCTCTAGACAGTTTCCTATCTCTATCTAGATACATATAGTCGAGATAGGGAATTGAATAGAATAAAAAAGGAAAAACTTGGGCACTCATTGTCAACCCTCACTTTATGACATTGGCAAAAAACCCTTTCCAATGTATCTCAAATTCAAAGTTTTTTTTTTGCAAATGCAAATTCGTAATTTCAAACAAGACATCCCATTTCGTACCTTTGCAAAAAATACTTATTCAGAAGAAAGAAAATGAGAAAATGACGCAATAAGCTTTTGCTTCAGAACAACTCTGACAATTTGAGCAATATCTGTGCTATTTGTACATACATAGAGCGACTAAAATGTATTTCATAAATTCTGGGTCAACCCTGTCCATGTTGAGCCCACGTACGTCGACCGTCGACGTCGAGTGCAAGTGTTGCTGACTTTGGACTCTGTTTCACGGATGACAAAACTGACTGCATCTTCATGCCGGCGATTTTGATGTGCTCAAATAACCCAGGTATTTCACTGTATTTTCGAATGCTATAATATTAAAAGGATATATTGAAGAAAGTTGGAACGAAAGTGGGAAATTCTGGATTGGACTTGGAGTCAAAGTCAGAGCCAGACTTGGATTCGGACTTGAGAAAATGGACAGTGCGACAGCTGGAGCGATAAGTAACATGTATAATGTATAGCAAAGGACTCTGTCGATTGCTCAATGTGTCTGTCAACTTTTGATCATGGCAAAAACATGACCATTGGAATTGGATCGGATTTTGAACTCAAGCACAAGAGCAGTCAACTTATATGTAGCAAGGGGGTGTATTTTGAAAGGACGTTTAAGCCATTTTTAGAAAAGAGGAGCAAACAAACGATTAGATTCTTGTAATTGCTTGAAGAGTAACTAAAGTTGGCCAAAGTGTCATTTTGCTGGAGATGTTAGCCACGCCAAAGTTAAATCAAGTCAAGTCAAGTCAACTTAATCAACTAATGGCCTCCTTTTGCTCTTGAGCATCGTATGTACTTCTATTGACTTTGCGGCTGCCTCTGACGGAAACTCGGACCTGAAACAGTGTAGACTGTTTCAACTTAATCCCAGACAGGTAGACGAACTTGGAGTAAAACCGCCCAATCTAGATCTGAAAATGAAGCCAACGACAGCACCTGATTCTACATGCATGCAGCTATAATACAGAAACTTATTCTTATGGGCTCGTACTTATTGATAGTTTTGTGTTGTTGTGTCATCGACCAAACCGCACTAGGCTAAACAAAGTCTCAAGTGTAAGCCCACGATAACACTTTTCTGTATGTATATATAGTATATAATAATGCTGACGATGATCGAGGAGCTCAAGATGACGACGACGCCGATGACAGCGACAGTTTGCCGTCGACAACTTTATAAAGAGGATACTTGCCGATATTTATCAACCACCATAAGCTTAGTTTACTACGTTTGACGAGAGAAAAACAATGCAAGAGACCTTTTAGAACCCCGCTTTTTATTACTTTCCTCGTTATGATTAAAGAGCCTTCAAAAATGGACAAAACTTTGATTTATAAGTTTCAATTAATGCCAAAATTTCTCCAAAAACGAGACTTGTAACAAAATCTCCCTATTGCTCCCAATGACACAACACAATGTATATATAAGCATAATGCATATGTATAATTTATACCCTGGTCGTTGCATCATTTTCTTTAGATTTATAGACTTTGTCCTTTGTGAAATTGCCGGCGGTGAGCAGATACTCCAAATATGAAACAATAATCTACATCGTACATGTACATTGTACATGTATAGGTATGTACTCTAACGAGTAAAATGATTGATTATCCAAGCAAAACCTTTGAAAGGAAAGACGATAAAACACACCGCGTTTCTCGGGGGATCAAATCAATAAATGTAATATAAATATTCCACGCTATGAACAAACCTTATATTGTACATAAACCAGGGCAAAAAAACGCATAAATACTTGTGTGTTGCGTATACAGCTGAGAGAAGATCAGTTGAAATTGAAGGAATTTCCCGCATGTACAATATGTATGTGTATATGTAGTATTTTCTTTTCAATGCTGGGTAATATTTGAGAAGGGCAGGGGGAATAAATAATATGCCCTCACTTTCACCGGAGAAAATCCGGCATGTAAAAAATGGAGCATTGTGCATATAAGAACGTTAAATAAAAAGTCCCAAGTTTGAATTCAGACTCATATTATATTTGAATCCAAATCTGGGCCTAGATTTGTACGATATTTGGATTTGATTTCCATAGATTCCAAGTTGAAAAACTGTCGCTTACACGGCCGCCTAGCTTTCACCTCCTTTATTGTATGTAACAGAGTATATGAAAAGAGAGTTTTGGTTTCAGTCCAAAGCCTTAAGCCGTATCAGTATATCCAAATACAATCCAATAACTAGAAAAAAATGGACCAACTCTTTTTCTTCTGTTCTTTACAAAAAAGGAGAGGCGAAGAAAAAGGTACGCTGAGAACTGAGAAAAAGACAACAAGACTTGTTTATTTATTTGGCACAGTCGACACCAGATTTATGGACAGTATTTGTATCCAAAATCGAGTCACACTCAAATTCACAATCACAATCAGATGCATTTTTCTAGCTCGTGGAATTTCCAATTCCAAGTCCAAAATCTGCATGGATTTTTACACTGAGATTATTCTTCTACCTATAGTCAAGAAATCAAAGCCGCTGCAAAGAAAAGGGACGCGGGGTTCCTTAATGCTTCCTATGGCCTACGTGCATAGTAGGCATGAGCATGGGACGACTTTTCACATCCCGTACCGTCCCGGTACCGGACCGCCCTTTGTCCGTCCCATCCCGTCCCGGGGTTCGACTTTTTTTGTCCGTCCCATCCCATCCCGGGTCATGAATTTTCCGTCCCATCCCATCCCGGGTCATGAATTTTCCGTCCCATCCCGTCCCGGATCCGTAAATTTTTTTCGTCGCATTTTGTCCTTCAACAGGACTTTTTTCTGGTCATCAAATCAGGTCCTAGTCCAAACATGTCCCAATTTTGGGGGTTATGAAATGCAATAATTTTACAATGTACCTATTCGTTCGTGGACCCATTCCGAAGTTCTATAAAATTGTTAGCTACTGCTTTATTATAAATCGACACCCCTGTACATATACGAATACACAAACTTACACTTTACGCAGCACACAAAATCCATTTTTTGCTATCCAGCCAGACATGGGGGAAATATGTCCCATATATTTGACTTTGCGGTCTCATTTTTTCTCAATTCAACACGGGTAGGCTTTGAAAAGAGTAATTTTGAAATAAAAATTTTGGTAAATAGCGGTGCTCGAGAATCCAAGGTGGAGCCAGTATCGTTATTCGAATCAAATTCCATGCTTGAAAATTTTGACTTTTGTTCTTAATAAATGTTAAAAAGGTAGGCTAACGAAAATGTAGCACAGACAAGAAACTCCAGTATTCA
>JAQIVE010001610.1:0-23842 GCA_034698285.1 Sminthurinus bimaculatus | reverse complement strand
ACTGTTACTTGTTTGACTCTGCATTACAAATTTCCACTTAATTTATACATTTTGTGCCGTTACAGTATATTTTTTATCTGCGGCTTAAGGTTGTCTATCTGTATGATTGATGGCTCTCTCATACGCTTTCCTGTCCCAAAAACCCGGAATGATGACGATGGCTGTGTTGTGTTGCAGTGTAGTCGTACTCATGCTGTAAATCTTAAATCCAATCCAGTATGGGATCTCGAGTCGACTAAATCCCACACTCAAAATCTCACACGATTCATTCACTCATTCAGTCGCCTATTGTAAAACCCAGTGTCTGCCATGTACATATGTTGTGTGTACTGAATGCATACGTAACATGTATGTATATACATGAATCAGTAGTCAAATACCCACAACAACAAGGAAGTGAAACAACGCTGGCCCATATCCACATCAGCCCCCTTTCCCTTGCATGACCGAGTCAATTGTGAGGAGATGAGAAGGAATTTGGAATTCCAACGAGAGTATAAGAACAAGAACGAGAAAGGGAGAGTGAGTGAGTATGGAGGGAAGCAAAGAAGCGGGAGGGAGAAGACAACGAAAGAAAGATGAGAATGCAATGGAATGGTGACGATGACGAAGACGAGGACGATGTTGGTGATGTGAGGACGATGTCGGCGTGAAGGAACTTCTCCTCCTTTCACTTTCATCCAACTAGATAAATTCAAGGAAACTCTACTCGATTCAACTCAACACAACTCAGCTCAGCTCAACTGTCTATCTCCATTCATACATATTTATTTGCAGGGGCGACGAACTCTCCGAACCGTTGGGTGACTCAGCTTTAACTTTAGCTTTAGCTTTCGTCCTGCTTCTTATTTGCCTTTGCCGCTACCGTTGCTTTGGCTTTTGGATCTCAAGCAGATCCGTTTCACGTAAACGACATTCAATGCCATGGCATAGTTAGAGAACCTCCAAGACGGTGAGGACGAGCACCGCCGCTTTCTTTCCATGTACGGATATAAATACACACACACATACATAAGTCTTTGAGAAGGAGGAGGAATCCAGACTTTTTCCCGGTGTAACTATAACACAGATACGGCCAATCCAAAACTTATTCGCTTCAATGAGCTTCTGCAAAAGTCTCGCCTGTTCTCCTTCTCTTTCCTTCTGTCGGTTGGATTCAAAGCACAGGATTATCTAGCAGTCAGTCATACGTATGGAGATATTGTGTAAGATGAATATTGGTGCTGTACATGCATACGTACATACAGTTAACTCACGATTGTGTAAGACTGTAGATATGTGCATACAGAATACAGATAAAGAAGCGGGTAGATTTCTTCCTCGTGTCCTAGTTTGCGATGAAAAATGAGAATGAGAATCAGTGGACCAGTTGTGGGAAGTGTTGGAAGAATTTACATCATCTTGCTTTACACTTTTATTCTTTTCTCTTGTATTTCATCACCTCGCAAATAAATTTCGTTCGGAATCCTTTGCGTTTGCATTTGGTGTTTCTTTATCTTTTTCTCTGGCCTCTGCTGTCATCGGTTCTGCCTGCTCCCCTCGGATACAAGACACCATCTCAGGCAATTGAATCGACTGCATATGTATGTATGTATGTATGTACGTATGCAACTCCGTCGAGTGAATTTGTTTTTTTTCCTCCATACACACTGGAAATAGTGAATAGCGGCGAAGCCTTGGAGCCTGAAGCGCACTGGATTCTATGTACTCGTGTCGTATCTTATCTTCCATCGGCTGTCGACCACCATCAACCGTGGATGTTTGTCTAAGGGAAATTTCCATGATAAATTTTTGCCCGGTCCAAGACCAAAACCGAGGAATTGGACAGGAATGAAAAGGGAATGCAAAACACAATGCTCAATGCATACATAGATGTACATTGTACATACATACATATATTTTGTATGCACATTGACAGTGGATAATACGTAATTGCATTATATTTCCATCTCAGTACTGACGCGAGGACAATGGAGCAATGGAGAAAAATAAATAAAATGTATGATTCACAATGGAAAACCATCAATCTCCATTTTTTTCCTTGTTCATATTTTCATTCTTTCATTTTTTTCTTCCATTCCGCGTCGAATTTTCAATACAATACAATGCATCCCCATTTCAATTTCAATTTTGTGTTTCATTTTTTAATGTACAAAAAGCGGCACACTAAACACATTATATAAGTACTGTATAAGGACAATGTGCATTTTATTGTACGATATGTCATGATGTACAATGTAAACTGTACACTGTACACGCTTTGAATGTGAATTTATTATTATTGCATTAGTTCCAACTAACAATGCTTTTACTCTATGGGAAAGTAAGTGTATAGAACATTGTTATATAATGCGCGCTTACATTTTGTATTATTTTTCCGTGTTTGCCTATCTGCCTCGGAATCGAAGAACAAACTGGCGCATTTCAAAATTGTTCAACTCGACACTCGACCATCCACTCCAACTATGTCCAATGTCCATATATGTAGATACTAACCTGGTCGATTTTCAACTAGTTTATGAATATGTTGCCGGAGAGCTAATGCACTGCACACAAATTTAGTCCACAGGCAGTCATTTGGATAACGTCTTTTTGTTCCCTGCTATCCCAACATCAACATCAATGTCAGTTTTCCGTCCCTCTCCCGCTCCTCTCTGCCTTCTGTTTGTCATTGCGAAATTAAAGTTAAGCGAGGGAACAAAGGCCAGAGTGGCGAATACTGGGAAATACTTCTACAAATAATGTATTATATTCTGTTATATTGCACGAGTAATACGAAACAATATGCAAGGTACATAAAGTGTAAAATAAAGAGAAGTGCTGTAATAACGAAATTTGGCATTTAGTCATCATCTTCATTTGACAGCTTTCAGTATACATGATGTGTACAATGAAAGTGAATTTTATGAAAAAGCAGACAAAAACGCTTGAAGAGTAGGGCTTACGCTAAGAAATTGTCTGCATTTCCGGAAATATTTGCCACAATTTGAACCCAATGCTAAACCTCTCAAAGTGAATCTTAATGCATACATTTTGAGAGAGAGCGTCGCCACGTCAAGAAACAATTTGCGAGTTTTCAGTTGACGTATAAGTTACACACGGAACTAAAGTACGTACACTGAGAGAAGGGGAAATTGAGAGAGGACTTGCCAACGAATCATGGATAATGGATATAATAGGCATAGAGAAAGCGAGAGAAAGAGAGAGAGCGAAAGTCTGTGAGAATGAGTGAGTGAAGACACTGAGCACTTTGCCTTGTCGCTATTCACATGTTAGATGAATGTTCGATGTTGGATGTTGACATATGATGAGAAGCCTTTAAACAACTTGACTTATTGTTCCCACTTCATTTCTTCCCAGGTTCGGCTGCTTCATCTTCCTATGAGCATTATTGTACATTTTACATATATGTGAGTACGTTCTCCATTCTGTCAAATTTTAATTACCTAAACGTAGAACTGGAAGAGAGAGAAAATGGCGGTGTGTTCAGTGTGCATTGTTCATTGTATTTTGTGCCGTATATTTGGACTAAGTTCACTCTCTTAACCCTCTAAATTTTGTCACCGTCGTCAAATATCATGAATAAAAACGACTTCTCAAACATCCATAATATTCGTGCTGCTTGTTTTATTGCGAACGCTAAAAACAATAATTTTGTTTTAAGGGTACGTAGAATTGAATACACACCAAACTTCTAATACTATGTACGTCTGATCTGTGATAATTTACATGAAATGTATTGAATATTGAGCGAGAGTTTAGCACAAATGTTACGTCAAAACACGACTAAATTTTCGTAACATTTCGTTACAGTTAACTTAAAAATACTGTATAAATCTATTCCTAAAACAAGGATTAACCACAAAACTATTTCTTTAGTCATAATAGTGATGTAATGATGTAAAATTGATACAATGGTTAGATTTGAAACTATTGGAGCAGAAAACAAATTCTTTAGAAAACAAAACGATAGTGCGCTTTTGACAAGCCGGAAAACAAAAGAAAGGCCACGATTTTTTCCAAAAAAGCGGGCCGCTATTACAGCCTTATATACGGGCATAAAATGATTTAAAGTGCATTTTTATCCCCCTGAAAAGGTTAAAAACCTACTACGAACTTGAAAACAAAATGAGTAAAGTCGTAAAGGGAAAGGAAAAAACAAAGAGAGGGACAAAGTCAAAGTCAAGTGCATGTTTATGTTGCTCATTGGGAAAAAAGTTGTTGCTGTTTTCTCCCCCTTGGGTAGTTTTACTTGTTCGCCCGCTTGTTTCCTCCTACCGTTTGTAGCAATTGATTTTCCCCATCGGTATGTGTCCTCTCTTGACTTTTATGGGATGGGGAAATGAAAATGTGGGAAATGCTTTCGAAAGAAAGAAGCGGAGGAAGCAGAGCTCATTTACCCGAACGAGCTTTTTTCCTTCTTTATGTTGACGACAACGACGAGAACAAGAAGAAGAATGCCAAGGCCACGCCACTCTTTCCTGTGGACCGCGGTGGTAACAACTTGAATTTAGGAGTCTCGAAAGGGCCCGCAGATCTATGTACATCAAATCCACGGCCTCAGTCTTAGCTTCAGCTTCATCCCCATTCTAATCCTCAACCAGCATCAAACTTTTACGGTGCAAAATCTTCATTCTTTTTCCAAAACTAGTTTCAAGATGAGACTTTCTCTTGTCTTCGGCCGCTACATGTGTGAATATACATTATATACATATATATTTGTTTATGTAGATGTGTATCATCAATCTTCGTTGTCTCTAAACAAAACTCTCAAAAAGCAATCTGAGAGTCTCAAAGTTAGGGTTGAAATTCAAATTTAATAAAAATCCAGCTGGAATTTCAACTTTCTCCCACGTTTTGTTTTAGCGTCAACCCACTGTTTACTTTTTGGCCTCAAAACAGTGGGAAAGCAAAATAAAACTTCTGACATTTTTCTAGCTTTTTCCCTAAAATTCTGCACAGAACGATGTGAAATTAATGTCTGAGACAATAAAACTTGCGTTTTTCACTATACAATATTTATTCAAACGTTATGCTGGGCCACGTTTCCTCTCATCTGCAATAGTTTATGTAACTATAGACGAAAGCTGTTAGGTATGAGCTTGATATTATCCTACATTTCTAGATTTTTTACTGCAATAGAAACAGCAAAATGTCAACACAAACGCGTTTAACGCGGTCTACAAAACGTCGGGCAACTTATTTCTTTTGACAGCCTTCACCACCACCAACAATTTGGCTTACTTTCACTTTACGCAAAATGAAACTCCGTAAAGAATTGGAACAAAGGGGCGGATTTTACGTCAGTTGCCTCCCATCTCTGCTCTCTGACTGACACATCACCCTCTGCTTTGCATGTTGACCACTTGATTTAATTAATGGACAAAATTAATAATTAACTCTATAGATATATGTATACATAATATATTAGGTTGTTATTAAATCTCGGAAAATTCATTCCGAATCTCACATTTCCGTCACATATTAATCATGATGTGATGTGTTATGGATGGGAATTTTGATTTGGTAGAGCACAATTTACAATTTATGGTGAATTTATAGCTCACCCTAAAATGAGAAATTGCAAGTGAGGAATGGTCTAAATTATGACCTAATTTTATGTATGTGTACAACTGGAAACGGAACTTGAAATGAAAATTCTAAATGCTACTGCGTATCGGTGTAACTGATAACTAACAACTACAGCTGTAACTATAATACATTAAAACTCATTGTAATATCAGTAGTCTCCATTCTAAATATCAATAAACTAAGGCCGCACATCGTTCAGCGCACTTACACTCATCTTATGATATTATACGTAGATGTACCTTGTCATTATGATATTATGATGATGATGCTTATGATAATGATTATTTTGATTAGTGAGAGGAGAGGCATAAATTATTTTCATAACCCGGTTCCTGTATCGGCTCTCCACTCTTTATGGCCCCTTGTGGGAACGATCTTTTGAGCAAACCAAAGCCCAGCCAAAAGCCAAGTCAAGCCACAAAACCAAAGCCAAATAATAAGTAAGTAGAGTGGAGTAATATGTACAATGGTAGAGAGGAATTGTGGCATATCTACAGGCTTTTTATGACAGCTTTTTTGTAATCGTAAATCTATATAGATATTAGATATTACAGCAATGTAAGCTTATAATAATATGTACGATGTACAACTCTTGAAGTTGTAGATCTAGAGTTTTCCATGGCAACTTGTACATTGTACATGTTCAAAATCCAAAGAAGCTTACAATGCCCGTCGTGGGGAGCCCTGTTATATGTACAGTATATTACTATTATATTATTATTACCACTATACTATTGCTATTAATTTTAGTAAGTATTATACATGCATAGACATTTTGGATCAAACTCATAAAACGTAAATATGAAATAAACATCACGCATTCTCTCACTTTCCCTATTCGATGTATCGCACCGAGTTGAGAGAGTAGGCGGACAATACAGTTATAAATTTCTCGTCTCCTTTTATGGGATTTTTACGCACCTTTTACATGCATTGCGGGGAAATGAATAGTAGGCCAAATAAAAAGTGTAAGAGTACTTTTACTGGGATGTGAAACCACTGTATGGAACATTTCGTCCTTTCTTATCCTTTATTACGATACTAACTGGGGCTGTTACTGCGACTTTATACATTACATGTATCTACGTATGTATAATGTATAGGTAGTTACTTACATGTGTAAAAGTATAATGTACACAGTTAGATAGGCAGAATCCAGATGCTGCCTTCTCCTTTCCTTCCTCTTCCTCTCCGCCCCTCAACATTAAATTACGTCATTGGCAAAGAAAAAAGGGAAACCGAACCAAAATTATAGAAAATATGAAAAAATCACAAGAGAGAAAGAGCAAAAGGGAGAAACTACTGTACATACATACATAAAAGGAAAATGGAAAGTGTGCCCAAATTTGAGAATATCATGGCGAAATGCCATTACATTATTACATTAGCCAGTAGTGGATACTCGTAACTTGTAGATAAATTTACAGTACGTTTCCCCAACTACAGTGCATAAAATATAACAGGGAGGTTGTGCAATGTTTTAACAGTTTAACATTCTTTTCCAGCAAAGTTTTTTTGTTTTAATTGTAATGCACCCTGCAGCAAATTTACTCAATAAGTTTACAAAAATTTTACCGAAACAAATAAATGTAAAAAATTTTTTTATTTAATTTCAAATGTTTTGTACGAAAATGAATTCTTGTCAAACCTCCATAATTCCTACTCTTTAAGATGTAGATGTAAAATGTGTAGCTAATTCCGTAAAATTTAACATTCAACATGCCGCATTTCCACCCCCTTCTTCTTCTTCTTCTTATCGTAACGACTTCATATTATACGCACAATTGAGGAATATATCGATGATTCGCGATAGTGGAGAAAACGTGCGAGTTGAATAGCAACTTTCTGTCAAGCCAAGCCAAAGCATGCCAAGTCAAGGCAAAAGTACACATTATATATTATTTATTATTACGCATACATACTACATACATCATACGTTTCTCCACACGTTTATACCACTTTTACTTTTACTTTCACTTTTCACATCAAACTTTCCTTTGCCCTCCCTCCAACACTCGGGAGTGCAATAGCAATAGTCATAATAGTATGGTGTGTTACATAACTCCACATGTGCTGTATTTTGTATCGTATTGTATTGTACGGTTCTATACATACATTAGAATACATGCGTAATTTCATTTGGCGAGGGAGGTAAAAGAAAAAAGTATAAAGATATTCGCATTCACGCATTGCGATCAATCTATAAAATAAATGGCACACACACGTGGATGTGTCAGCCCCATTGTTCCCAGAACATACCGAGTACATATGCTGGCTTCATAATCTACATGAGAAACCCAACCCAGGACTTGGAGGAAGTTGAGAAACGGGAGAAAAAGAATAAGAAAAGCAAAAGAAAATGACAAAGAGTTCATGAACAAGGGGGACGAAGTATGTAGTACATAGGTATAGGACAGATACATAAAGGAAGAGAGGCAGGAGGCAGGAACCAAGACAAAAATAGGAGAACAAAGAATAAGAACACAAGAATACAAAGTTTACCAAGTTTACTCGGAAACAGCTAAATAAAATCCTCATGTCTCCACTGTATACATACTGTATATACTGTACTATTCCATTTTATCACAGTCTCTTCACCAGCGCTATTCATTTTATTAGACCGTGTCAACGGCAAATGTTTGAAATGGCAAAGTGAAGAGAGAGAGAGAGATGGAGAGAGCCAGAACCAGAGCCAGTCAAACTTGTAGAAAAGAGAAAACTGAGCAGATCGAAGCCAAGTAAATTGTACAATACAATGAATCCAGGCTTTTATTGTCTTTCGTTGAAATGACTCCATTCGAATCCAAGTCGTCGAATTTACAGTCAAACTTGACGTATGTACATATCTACAACTGTCATGGTCCAGGAGAAAAGAACAATATGCTACACACACCATGCACCGATAAACATAAAATTTAAATCGATGTTCTTAATAGTGACGTTGGACATTCAATGACCTTTTCTTACTTTTCAGTAATTCACGCATTTCGATTTTCAGTAAACTGGGGAAAAATTACGAAAAAATTATGGCATTATACACAAATAATTAATTCTCACTATATTTATCCTTACTCTAAAAATAAACTTTGAAGCAAAAAAAATGTTCTTCAACTCGATACCAAGCCTTGGTAATGCTAGCTAATACGTATTAGGAAAAGGGTAAAAAACCATATTAACCAGAAAATTTTACATTTTGCATCCATTCTACGTTTTATGTTCATATTAGGAGATTTAAGTTTACAAAGAACTTCCCCCCTTAGCCGCAACCCTCAATCTTCAGGTTCATGCATTAATGAAATGAGAAGAAGAACAAGCAAAAGTAAAAGGAGGACGTGGAAGTAAAAGTAAAACTGAAGGGTTATGTACGTTGTTATACGTACAACGTACATATTATATGGGCCTCCATGATGATGACAAAAGGAAGGAGGAGGGAGAGAGGAGGTTAAAGTCATTTTAATTTTGATTGTGACTACTTTTTCCTCCCAGGATGGATCCTCCTCGACGCTCTAGTTTCTTGATTCTAGGCGATACTCCACTCTAGGTTGAGCTGACTTAATAGCCTACACTTAATTTTGGTGTTGGTACGGTTACAACACATTTACATTTCTGCATGGAAAATTTTCCATCGTCATCATCCTTGTCTTCATCTCGCATCTTCGCTTTTCTCCCGCTAGCAGGTTGACTTGAGACTTGAAGACTTTGGCGTATCTAGGAGAATGGGCAGAGTAAAAGTTGTTGGCAGGAGAAGGAAGGCGAACAACTTGAGAAACTTGTTTGAGTTGCTACTTGCTACATTCAACATTTACAGATAGTTACATGGAGAATGTGTGCATGGCTGTGTGTTTGTGTGTGTGTGTGTCTGTCTCTATTTCTTTGGAGAAAGTCAATGTAATGCATGTAGGTGAGGAACTTTTTAAGAGTCAAGCCAAGTTGACTGTTATGTGGCGTCTGTTTATTCCTCTTGGATTCTTCATTTTGTACATGGCATGTACAATGTACAAACATACAATATAGTATATATACAATATGATACATATAATATACAGCATGTATGTACCTATAAAAAGCTGCATTTCCTATTTTTCTTTCCTTGTTCCTCACACACTCAACTGTCTCCACGCTCGACGCTTCATTCCGAGCCATTGCACTCATGGAGGGAAAACTGTGAGAGAGGCAGCCAGGCAGCCATACGCACAAACAAAACACACACTTTTTCTCCGTCTGTCGACTCTCCTGTCCGATGATGAAATGAGAAATGTGTATACAAGTAACACATAAGGGAAGTGCAAATGTACGATTAAGAAGCTTTTCTTCTCCTTTCTTCCCTTTGTTCATATTATTTGTATAAGTCGTACATTTGTGTATTAAATGTGCGTGAGTTCTACAAGGCAATATACATATGTATATTGTACATTGGTATAGTACGCAGACAATGTGCAGTATCATATAAGAATACAGGATTTGACACACGCATTTCTCAAAACATATTTGCTGAGCTCTGTACATGATGGATGTGGAGAACTGAGTGACTGGTCCGGCCTCAAGTTGGGGATTCCGACAGTGGAGTATATTATATTACGTTTTATTATGTATTATGTAGGCCACAGTTTGCAGAAATAGTGACGTTTGGAGAAACAGTTAAAAGCACAAACCTTACAGTTAATAATCTGACCATTTTCTAGAACAACTTTCTTCAATTTTAAATTCATAAAATGTATGCGATTTTTTAAACCCACTTTTGTACTAAAGGTGTTTTAAATTTAGATATTTTCTGATGAGTGTTTGATTGCGTTTCAATATGTCAAACCTCATTATTGAAATACATGGCCAAGTTGTGGATACTTTTTGGCTTGCTTTCGTAGTTTGTTGTTCTCTCAAGCTCCCTAATGATATATAAACAGAAATAAGGCTAAGTGAAAGACAGCAGGTATCGATAGATGCAATACAAAACACGATTCTCACATTATTTTCTTTTATGTAGTAAAAAATTGTATCAGCGCTTAGTTATGTTTTTTGTGCATTTGACTTTACACTTCATTTTATCGTCTATCTATGGGCTATCGATTGAGAAATATGTGTTTTTGTGATTTAAACCCAAAAATGTCGACCCAATTATTTAAGGCTACGTATAATGCTTGAAAACGCAATGATTTACCATTAGACTACGCTTTGCTGTATATTATGTAAGGAAGTTTCATTCCAGGCACTTGGGAATGGGGCAAACTTCCTTTGATTTGTATATTTGTACATATTTGTATGGCCAACTCAGCGGCCAAAAGGACAACGACCCCCGCAATTTGAAGAAGTTTGTTGTTTCTACGTTCTTCACTTTCCTTTTCCCCATCCTCCTTCTTTGTCTTGCTCTTTCACGGTTGACATTGTTTCATTTTCCTTTGTGTATTTTCCGCTCATAAAAAATTCCGAGGAGAATGTCACCGTTTGTAAATAATAATAGTAATAATGTTCTTGAGCCAACACAAAGTTATACTTTACCCTGTATACAATATGGGAGAATACACAGAGTAGGATAGAGGCAGCCATGGAAAGAACGATGATTCGACTTGCTCGAGCAAAAACTCTTTGTTCTGGCTCATAAGTGGGTGGAAAAGCTACAAAATCAAAGTACAGTTTAGACTATACTATACTATTAGTAGTCTGTAGCTGGTCACATTTATGGAATTTAGAATTAATGGGAGCAAATGCATTTTCTGCTGCACATCAACATACATACACAAATACATAATGGATATCTGGTAAATGGTCAGTGAACCGACAGGTTGATGCTCGGTGTTGATGTAGCCTTAAATGAGCATTTCAAGATGGGGCCAAAAACCGCCCAAAAGCCAAGCTCAATGGACGGTACTATGTGTGTTGAGGAAAATACAGATATCTGAGTTCATCCTAGTTGAACTAATTGTATTGGATAGGAGGAACAGAGAAAACTGCAAAGGAGGAAATTATAATATGAATTTAAATTCCTAACGTAATATGCGTTACATGACTTTACCTCCAGATTCATCTCGTTTCATTTCCCCTTTTCTGTTCTGAGCTCCAAGAAAGTGCAGGCCGTGGCAATGGCCTGCACTCTAACAAGTTTAAGCTGAAAATTCCAGTATGTATGGAAAACAGGGGAATAGTTAAGAGAGTTCAGTCGTGTAAAAACAGGGATATAAGACGATAGACTCAACGTTCACAATCCAATCCAAGATGATTATCCGTGTCCCAAAGGCCCTCAAATCTTGTGCAAGTTTCAATCCCACGGAGACTATAAAGATAAGTGGAGGGAAGGAGGATCGAAATCGCATTTTTATGACCATATACATATACCAGATTAACTGTATTTAATGTAGGGATCGGTAGGTCTATACACATCTGGAAAAATCAGCAAACTGACAATACGGCACATACATGGGAAAGAAGAAAAAGATGGGGAGGCTGTTCAATGTTCATCGGCAATTTTGTCTGGAAATGGTTTTGAGCAGGAAGCTTTTTAAGTAATGATCGTCTCATCACCATCACCATTAGTATTATCAATATCATTATCATCATGACCATAATCTTAATCATCATACACATGGTTTGGGATAATCCATGGAGAGCTCCTCTTGAAAAGATCTTGTAAGTGACATTGGATTGCCTTGGATCAGAGTCTTAAGCAATTTCCGCCGTATTA
Organism: Sminthurinus bimaculatus; assembly: GCA_034698285.1. Classification (NCBI taxonomy): domain Eukaryota; kingdom Metazoa; phylum Arthropoda; class Collembola; order Symphypleona; family Katiannidae; genus Sminthurinus; species Sminthurinus bimaculatus. The sequence continues at coordinate 11,577 of JAQIVE010001610.1, read as the reverse complement.
ATCCATTTCATTTTATACTCCCTCCATGTGTATATCCATCCCTGAATGCATTAGATGGAACCCGGAATTCACCTTTACAATGCCAAGTTGGGATCTCAATTTCAATTTAAGTGAGCTTCTGTCTATAGACATTACCATACAATACAAATACAAACACAAATATCAATGGATTTTCATGGACAATGTGTAAAATCTTGAGAGATGGAGACAGATCATTCAGTCAGTACAAATATACAGATATGTGTGTATGCATTTTGTGTTGTATACAAATAAAATTGATGGCTCAATCAAAATGCACTCAAACTTAAATATTTAAATATATTACTTCAACTTTTAATAAATTCAAAATGCTCTTGGGCTAAATAGAGAGGTTTAGCATACGGCGAGGAAACAGAAAGTAAATACAAGAAATTGTCAAAACATCAAGATTATTGAACTCCTGACATCTTTTTTCAAAATTATAGCTCTATAATATAAGTAAGTATATTTCAATTTATTTGAACTACTCATCTGAAGTAATTTAACAAACACAACATTCAACATTTTCGAGCTGTTTTTCCACTACCTTCATATGCACTTATTCATGCCCGATTTTTTAATTTTTCCATCACACATTTCATGTGGTTTGGACCACTTGAGGCAGTGAAATTAAAGTGTATGAATAGAGTAGAATAGAATGGAATGGATGAAGCCTCATTTGTCAGTTGTAGCGGAAACAACAGCCAAGCTCTTTGTCCTTGTTTTTGTGAGTATACAAGTGTATGATTTTGGGTTTAAACAATTTTTCTCTCTCTCTTGCCCTTTTCGTTTGATTTTCTCGTCTGACAGTTCCACACTAGATTTTCTCCCTTTTACTTCCTTTACCTATAGAAGAATAAAATAATGTAGTGACAGATGATTTTTGACAAGACAAAGTGTCTTCACTTTGCAATCTACAATCTCTAGTCGAATCTTTTATGTACACTGTACACACACAGTCTGTGTATATCATGCATCCATCTTTCAAGTTTCCACGAAAAAATGAACACGCGCAGATATAATAGACATTACATGTATGTACGTACGTTTCACATGTAGAATGTAGATAGGACAGAAGTGTAAGTAGAGCAGCGATAACTGAGTTGAGCTGTCAACTGGGGGAAGAAACACGTTTGTTTTCTCCATACACTCCTTCCTCGTATTTATCTCCACACTTGTACATACATACAGTTAAACATTATACAATATACACACATGCAAATGTACGCCATTAAAATCCACGAGGGAAAAAAGGACATGAGAAATACACGTAGACAGACTGACGAGACAAGACAAATGAAATGACACAACTGCATGCTTCCCCTGACTCCCGGCTCATCTATAATGATGAAAAGTATATTTGTCTTTGTGTCGCTATCAAGAATGGTGGTAACTCAAAATCCAAATACGAATTTTCACTCGTTATTCCAATGTACTACGAAGAGCAGGGAAAATAATGCTAGAAAAAACATTATTAATTACTACAGTGTGTCTACTATTCTTTCTCCATTTCCTTGAAATGCAGGGAACATATTTTATTTTTACAGCTTTCTATACATTTTTTGTGTAAAACAGTAAATTTTTTAACCTACTTTCTTGAAAAAAATTTGGGCAGTCCGAATGAGATATTATCACGAAGCTCTCAATATTTTTCTTCTACATTTTCTTCTTCATCATCTTTCATCTGCTTGTACAATACATACGCTTTAGGAACCACTCTAAAATGGACCCAACCAAAGAGTCACACTCTGCTGCATGCTTTGGATTCTCATTTCAATTTTTTTCACTCTACTTTCACTTTTATTCAACTCCACACTCCATGGAAAAACATTGGGACTTTATAAATGGAAACGTGGGCGAGCGAATTCTACACTTTGAAGAAGAGACTCAAATTTGAATGTGAATTCCAAGTTGAATTCAAAGCCGAGATTGGAGAAAGTAAGAGAAAGGGAGACTGACGAAAAATTTCTATTTCATTCTGTGGACTGGGTTCAGGCTTGAATTGACTCAACCCGAGTCAAGGCAAAGGCAAGTGGTAGTAGTAAATAATGCTATCTGCTTAGATATGAATGAAATGAATGTACAATGTACATAGATATAGAGAGGAAGCTAGAGTCAGTCTGAACTGGGGATATTTGAGCTTCTGGGCGTTTAAAATATGGAGCAAAATAAATGCATGGATGGCTGCCTGGTTGGCTGGCTGCTATAGAAAAGGGAAGAAGGAAGTAAAAGAGAACGGGGGAAATATGCTTTGGGACAAGAGCAAGAGCAAAAGCAAGAGAAAGACCAAGAACACGAACACGAATAAGTTTTTCATGCACTCGGATGATGCTGATGCTTTTGCTTTGACTCTTTCTCCTACTCTCATCCGATGACGATTTCATTTCAGATTCCTCTCATGTACACACCATATTTCAGTATTTAATACTCTTCACCTTACCTTATGATATAACATGATATAATGCAATATGTTTCAACATCCTGGCCATATTAGTTTGTTTCTACCCAGTATGTGCTCACAAGTATGCATTCACATTTGTGTATGTATAATATAATACTGACGAGTTCAGCAAATACTGTAGGAAATTCGGAGGCAAAACCTCTTAGTATGAGGTTGAGAATAAAATTCTTCAAAATGCAACGTCTAGTGTTCGTTAGACATACATAACTGTGCTTACACCGTGGAGAAAGTTCCTCGACCAGCCATACTTTCTCTCCCTCTCCCTCTCTCTCTCTTCTACTTTCCAACTTTTCTGAAATGACATGATTTGCCGAATTCCCCTCCTAAAGTTACACATCCAAGTCTTTCCCTCCAACTGTCTAAAATATTTTCTTTGAATACGGAAAATAAGGAAGCAGCTCCAGCAAAATGAGAAGGACGAAAAGAAGGAAGGAGGAATGAGAAAGTCGAGCGCAAATGAGAGAGCAATCAAGAGAACACGTATATGCATAGTACATCATATGTAATATGTATATACAATAGTACAAATATGGGTGCCTTTTTCAGAAAAGAATTCTTATACTTTTCATCCCTTGTTAAACATTGTGCATCTCAGACCAGATATGCTTCACATGCACAACTACAAATGGTCACATGTACAAATTCCGTGGATACGGCAACACCTGCTTCTCGCATCTGATCACAATTCTCACCATTAAAGACGCCTTTTATTCATATCAAAGTGCACAATTCTGTACTCATTCATACATAAAACATGTGTCTGTGTGGATTCACGTTATGCACGTAGTCCTGCCTTCTTTTAATTATGAATTATGAATGCATATGTATGTGTATGTGCATGTGATATATGCAGGGAAAAGCTTGTCTTGTCGAGTCTCTTCTTACCCACATACATAGTTTTGCACGTATGAAGCGAGTCCTCGAACCCACAGCTCCATCCTTCGACATGAAATTCTCACAAATCATAAATCAAGCACATCTTCTTTCTTTCCTCTTTCTACGATAGTTTTGGGAATTCAGAGCTGTGGTGAAAGCGGAAAGAAAATCATGAGCTAGTAAAAAATTCAGACGTTCCGATTACGAGTTTCAATTCCCACTTTAAATTTTCTCACGTATCGCGTCTTTTCTCGCTTAGTCCTTGCTTAGAGGGAACGGAAAGAACGGGATAAAAAGTATAATTTTTACAGTATTTTGATTCCACCAATTGTTTTAGCGCCGATTCATATGATAATGAGTACTTAGTGAACAATACACTAAAGCTCATACAATATGCATTTAATCAAAAGCCAATTAATCTTTAACCAATCTATTACTTTTGTGGGACAATCCAGATTTTACACTAGGAAATTTGGCTTTTTGATGTTCAACTTTTGTCTAAATTCTAGCTGCATTCGAATCACATTGAATTCAAAGACCCAAGAAACTTGACCAAGTTTAACTTGATTGAAGACGCAAACTTTCCTGTCAATGTCAGCGATTAATCTCTTTTAGCTCATAAATCAAATTCATGGATGTATAAAACTAAAGCGTTTGGGATCTGGGGATCTTTAAATGAGCTAGTCAATTATAAATTCAAAGGGAGGACATCAGCTTTTGAAAAACAAGCATTTTAGCTGTTTACATATACAGTATATGATATATCTACTGCACGCATTTTAAAAACCTCCATACATGCACTTTTCAATGTTAAAACCAAACCACATCCGACAGACAAAAAAATAGGGCAAGGGAGCAAGAGACTTGATCAAACCCGGGAAAAGTGGGTAAATTATGGTGATTTTTAATTTTGAAGATTGAAGTAACTCCAACCGTACGCGTGTGTTTGTACGTATGTACGCGAACGAACGAGATAAAGGATGTCAAAGAGCGAGAATGAGAGGAATAGGAAGCGAGAAAATGTAGGAGAAAGTTTCCTTTGTGAATTAAGGGAATGAGTGTTTGTGCGATTGTTTGTGTGGGTGTAGGACTTTACTAGGTTCTTTGTGCCTATGTATGTATGCCTGTATAATGTGCCCCAAGGAAAATCTTGTTAGGCAAAGGACTTTTTTATCCTTGCTCTTTATCTGGAATCTTGAACGTACTCCCTTTATATCCACTTCATGTATGCACATCCCTTCATCTAGTTTGAATCTACATTTTTCCATACCCACAATCTCTCTCTCTCTCTCTTTACCTTTCACTATCTCTTTATACAACAGTTCTCCATCTATTTGCATTCCATTTACTCTGCTCTCGACCGCAAAAAAGTTTTCCGCCTTTACAGATAAATCGGAAGAAAACTTTTAGAATAGTTTGTAACCGTGGTTGCAAGAAAGTATCCATCTAACTAATATAATATAAGTAGATACTATGGGACAGACCTGGAAAATTATGGTGTAAAACTGTCCTATGTAATACAGCGGATTCTGTTTCATGCAGACTAGAGGAATACAGTGCACGCAGCTACAGACGAACATGAAAACATATGGAAGGCTCAAATCCTTAAATCTGATATGGCACAGATATTCATAAATTATTTTTTTACTCCTCTGGTTGCTCCGGTTTCAACTCCCAAGTCTCAGCCCACAGCAAATGCGTAAAAATGACATCGTCTTTTATACACGATGTTTGATATGATATATTACGGACGTAGGATACAATTTCACGGCGATACAATTATATGTAGAATCTGTGCTGTATTCGTGACACACTCATGCGGGCGTCTTCTTTAAACCCAGTCGAGTCAACGTGAGGAATTCCCCTTGTTGAAAAATTGAAACTTTACGCGGTCGTTTTGGGACTAGGAGAAAGTTTTTTCCCTTACCACCAACCTTTCTTTTTTATGCTCGCTCTACTTTCACCAACCCATAACTGCATCTGTGTCTGTATGTATGAATGACTGCCTGCGTGTATTGTACATGTAAATTCTACACTGAGCACTGTGTATCCAACTTTTACAACAATTTCCAGCTGTAAACTTTTAAATGTCACAAAACAAAACTATGTACATATACATACATACATGTAAATTTAGGATGTACATAATTTCCATAGAATTTTCCCCTCAGTTGCAGAAAAGTCGATTTTTCTTCGTCTTTCAACAGGAAAAAAACAAATGTTGACACTTTTTTGTATTTTTTGGCAGTGTACAAATCCAAGCCCAAAACTAAAAACAAAAACAAAAAGAATTATGCTAACTTCGTTTTTATCCCCTGCAATCTTTCATTTTTCACACCCGAGATTTGTTGACACTACAAGATTCAAATGGATATTTTTCTGAAAAAATCACTTTGCTTTTTTATTCCTTTGTACGTTTTTGTTGGTGGTGGGAAAACTGAAAACGATACTGATAACTGTCATAGGCAAATAAGTAGGTTCAGTGTTTAACGAGATTTAATTTTTTCATCTCACTGGAAGCAGTACAATAGAAACGAATGTGTATAATCATACGCGCAATTTTACAAGGCCATTGTCTACGGATAATGGTCTATCAAAATCCGTCAAAGAAAAGCTATATGCGTCTGCATCACAGCGCGTACATAAATTTTCATCTACAATCCTTTCAACTATGTATTTCATTTTAATTTTACTTGAACAGTCTGCGTATGCACTCACATGTGTGTGATAGATGTGTGGCTTGCCGAAAAGATGAAGAATATGAAGGATGTTTGGATTTCCTTGCCATGTTTACACACTCACTGGTTCTCTCTCATCTTTTTAAGCTTCTTAAAGTTCCCTTGCCTCTAAATTCCCAATATTCTTGGCCCTCTTTCTTGTTCTCAGCTGGAACTCAAGTTTGCCATCGCAAAGAAGACGGCCGCTTCTCTTTTTCTTCGTTTTTCTTAGGTTACGAGTAATATGAGTTGAGTATCCTTGCATGTAAAAATATATTATACATACGTATACATTTGCATATGTGTTGTCAACCTGTCTCCAAGTCTTTTCATCTCATCAAGTATTGAGCTTGGACTTTGAACAAAGTATTAGACAGGAAATCCACCGTGCTGTGATACAATGATGGAGAAAAAGATTGTAGATTGAAGACACTAGCGACAGTTTGGAAATAGACGGGCGACTGTGCGCTTGAAATTTTCATCTTATACAGATATATGTAGACCAAATCGGACATATGGACCTTGGATTGTGAACAAGGCACGTTTCCGTTAGAGCACTTGTTCGAATCGCAAGCTTGTGTTGGTAGCAATAGAAAATAGTGTATACATACATACATACATACATCTGTAGTTGATAGAAAGAATACGACGGCTAAAGATGAAACAAACGTGGAGGAATGTGTGTTCAAGATTCAAGAGCGGCCTTTCATCCTTAAAGAACGTGGAAGAGGCATAAGCTGCTTTCTTTCACTTCGTTTTTTTGTTGCATCACAATGTGATTGTGGTTACTGTCATTGTTAGCTTAACTGTGAGGAAGCCTTTGGCTGTCAAGCAGTGCTGTTTTTGTTTCCCAGGGTTGTCTTTTTATTTTCTATTCATTCCGATGCGAAATGCCAATGGGATCACTAGGAGTTCTTGTATTTTCTTTAATTTTTTCAGCAACCGTTACAATAATCAATTTTTCTTGGCAGTCAAATTCATAGTCAGCCACTTCAACTTTAATATTTACTCTTGATTTTAGTTTGCAAGCTGAAGAAACATTGCTTTGTTTGATTACTATTTTGGACCTGACGGACTACGGCGATTATTTTGAAAAAACAAAAGTTTTTTTCATAAAATAATCCAAAAATTTATTTTGTAAAGGAAACGTGCTCCAAGGGGTTTTTAAATAATTTCAACCGACATGTTGTCACTGCTCAAGGGTTTTCCACCCTAATTTAAAAAGACCTCCTTCTATGGTACTCATGAAGTAAAATTCGATCGTACTAACTTTGTTGAAAAAAGGTAGAATATTATCAAAAGAGCCTACAGCCAGCAAAGCTGGAGATTCAAGAGCCGATGATTTTAAGCACAATCTAGGGTAGAGACGTAAATTCATGTACCGCTGCTAATGAATTGGGGGCAACTAGCCATCAAATGTTGTAGATCGTTTGTTGGTGCAATTTACATTTACACAGTATGTTGTACACAATTGGAGAGTGGTTAAGAGTTGAGAGTTAGATTGCTTATAGCTTTTTTACATGGCAGTCTATAGTTTGGTTGGGATGGTTGCCAATGACATGTTTTGTGTGTTTTTGCGTTTCTACGTGCTTTCTTCCGCCCTGCCTTAGTATTTTTATGGCGATTGAGATTAAATTTATGACTCGAGCTCAACTAATTAGCACTAATAATTCGGGACGGAATGGCGGAATAAAAGTGTCGTCGTGACTTTTAATGAGAAGCAGAGATCGAGGACATAAAAACACACACGTACTTATGTACATATGTATATTATACAAACCTACATTCATAGCCATGGTCGTGCTGCCTATCTATCCGTAATTCACCTTTCTGCATTTCATATACAGCAGCGGTAAAATCTATTTTCCATTCCTCATCGTTGTGGAAGCTGAACTGGAATTGGAACAGGTTGGGCTTACACACACACAAAGCTGCCAAGTCTATGCCAGCCATACACAGAGAGAGAGAGACTGAGATTGAGATGAAGATTGAGATTGAGTGTGCTCTCATCTCTCGACTTTAGACCTCTAGTGCGTTTCCAGTAGGTATGGAACAAGTCGTCGACTTCATCGCCCTCGTCGTGGCTTCCGCTTTCCCATCTTGTAAAGTCCAACTCTTACACTCGCCCTTCGTTAATATACCAGCAGCATACAAAGGACTTTCTCTTTCCGCACTACACATGCATGTGCACCTTTTCTTTTGTAGATACTTCAAGCCCTCCAATTTAAGGATGTAGGAGCCAAATATACACAAGGAAATGAGCTACTTGCCATGCTTTAACTACGCATTTCGGTTCTACTCTGGTACATTTATGTACACACACACACATTTACGAGGAACTTAGGAAAGAGAATTCAGGTTGTTAAGTGGTTTGTAAGTTGGTCACATATTGGTAAGAACCGTCCAAGTGCTGACTTTTGCATTTCTTTACCTTCCTTCGCCGGAGTCGAACGAGCATTCAATGAGGACGTCATTAGGCTAGGTGTGGAGAAGTAGAGGAATATAATTATTATGTACATGTAATACACGCCGTGTATACAAAAGTGTACATTTGCATTGCATTTTCATTAAGTTTTATCTCCATTTTTGACTCTGGCTTTAACGGTACATCGTCTTTTCTCTAATATATTTAATTAAATTGTAATCCTTCAAGTTACCCCTAAAGAGAATAATGTATTTGTAATTTTTACAAAAACAAGGCTTGTTGAAATCATATAGAGTAGTTATAGAGGATTAGTCGGAGCTTTTCTTTGAAAAGAGATGTACCCATAGCCAAAAGGCAAACTCAAATGCAAGTACCGTCTTTTTACTGTAGCATCTATAATCTATAGAATCCAAGTCCGAAAAGTACGGAAACTATGTATGCACTAGTTGTTCTACAATGGTAAAAAGGACGGTACAAATAAATACATAAACTTGTCTTTGGCTTGGGCCAACGTGAACTTTCAAGTAACTCTCGGATAAAAGTTTTTCGGGTTTCTCGTAAGATCGACTTAAATAACCAAGTGCTTTTAGGGGGTAGTAGCATAATCTTTCATTGTGAAAAACTACGAAGACCAAAAATTGTACCAAAATATGTACATTGTACATGTATATGCGTTTTAAAATGTGAACATGGGCTTATGCTGACAAGTGGTGATTTTACCCTGTCAGATTTAAAACGGTGACTGCTGAGACAGCGTGGAATGCTGTTATTATGCACAATTTTTAAAATATCTACGGTATATAGTGTAATAATATGAAAATCCGTACATATACACAAATAGTAAAATCTGTGGATGGCAATGTAATGTGCAGTATGAAAAGAAATGTGGGGAATGGAATTTAAATGTCAATATTATTAAGGAGAAAATGGCGTGAAAAAAAGACAGGATAACAATGTTGGTGTGGTGAGACCTACCGCCATCATTTCCATGTTTCATGGGAATCCAGATAAATCTAACGTCTAAAGTGTACAGTCATCATCTGCTTTCCATAGAAATACATATACACATGCATTGTGATAGACCTTTCTCTATCCTTTCAGCAGAATGGAAGATACCATACGTACATATAGTACATGTAAAAGTACACCTCAAACCACAAAAGTATTACATGCACAGAAAAATGAAAGATGGTGATAATGCGACAGGAAGACAGACAGACTGACTGACGGAGATCGTGAGAAAGGGAGAGGCAAAAGAGCATCTCATGCATTTTATCGGTAATACGTATGCACAACACCATTTTGTATTATAGCTTATAGCATAGATGCATGCATGAATAGTGCACACGTGAATAGAATAGAATGAAATGAAAGGGAAAGGAAGAATGGATGATGATGTGGAACAATTTCATATTTGCTGATAGCGTGGTGATGTGTTTCATGTCAGGAGCAAAGCACAAGGAAAGGACTCGTGAGTCGTGTGTGCATCACCTCAAAATTCACATTTTTCTAGGTATTATGCATATTATGAATATCTACGCGTATAAGTATATTTACCATCTTGGCAAAAATTATCGATTCGAAAATCTTTTATCGTCTTCCCTCCAATTTTTCTACTTTTTATTTTATAGTCCCTTTTCTTCCTCTCATTTTTTTATTCCTCCTTCAATTTTATCCTTTTCCATATTATTCCATCCATTCCTTTTCATTTTATAGTTATTATAATATTTTACTCTTCGTTCTCTACCGCATTCATTCTTAATTCTTTCCAGATATTTCCTACTATGCAAAATTAAGGATTTGATAGTATAGGCACAGAATTTCTGGACAAATTCACAAGTGGTTTTCTCTCTTTTTTATTTTTTTCTTTACATTTTAATCATAAGACCTTTTCTGTTCTACCTTATTTGTTCATGTCATCATACATAGTAATACATGTGTAGTACGATACATAGTCTATGTACAATGTACATATACTGGGACTTAACCAAGCCTTAACATTGCGCTAGTCAATGTTTGACTTCTATTGAGTATTGGAGAGAGTTACAAGCATTTTACTGTGTTTCTTTTGAAAATTCGGATTTAACCTCATATTAGAGGAATTCGAGAGAATCCACAACTTTCTTACACGAGAAGGTTTTTCGTCTTCCCTCTTTTTCCCGTCATTTTTTCTCCAGTCATTTGCCTCAAAATATAATTATTTTACATGATGATGATAGAGCTGTGTAGGCTTGGATTATTATTTCGTGGACCGACGGAGATTGTCAAATAGATTGTCGCTCTCAGTTTACCTTGTACAAGTTCCTTTCATGTTTGCACATTTAACTACTCTCAGGTAGGGTCAGGTCGAAGGAAGTCTGAAAAGTCGCAGTAAGCTTAATTATGTGAGCATATACAATATACAGTTTGGCTTTGAAATTGACGAGCTACGATCTAGTCAAAATGTATGCATGTACGCACATACATTCAAATGTAGATTTCAGAAGTGAATGAAAGATCTACAGTCAAGTCAAGTGCAATGAAAGACTCGAGACTTAAACTTACGTCGAAGGCAATGACAAAGGCTTTCTAATTTATTCCCTTTATCCTCCGCAAAAAAACGAGCGGAGGTTAAACAGATGACTTTTCCACATATCACTGTATATGTACAGAGTACATGGTTACATCATATACCTAAGCATACTAAACTCACAGAAATATCCACATACTAGACGCACACACAGAGAAGAGGGTAGTTTGCATATCTGTAAGTGCACAGTAGATAGTGAAAACCTTTCTTGCTCTCTCTCTCTCTCTTGCTAGTTTATCAGGAAGGTTTCTGATTCTGATTCTGTTCTAGTTTAGAATCAGAATCTTGGACGACTCACAACTGTGCATGCAAATGCAGATGTAAATGTGCGTGTGTGTGTTTGTACATTGTACATATTTGTATTTGGCTGTGTTTGTAATTTCAGTGAAAGAAGGAAAGAGCAGGGGTTCCACATCCAAGCATAACAATATGTACTCTCTCAGCTCGCCCATGTTGAACTGACGAGAAATAACGTTGTATCCAACATTATTTCACGTCAAACATCACGTAA